>VZUI01025100.1:0-44751 GCA_013401135.1 Cettia cetti | reverse complement strand
ACAGAAACATCTCCATGTTATTAACCCTGTGTTCAGCACAGATCCAAAACACAGCCCCACACCAGCCCCTGGAAAGAATATTAAGTCTGCCCCAGCCAAAACAAGCACAGGCCTGCAGCAGCACTTGATTCTTGTGGAGAACACTGGGAGTCTTGATATGAAATTTCAGCAAATTCAGTCCAAAAAATGAAGGACAATGCTATGAATGTTTAAGTGAATTCAGTGCTAGATTTAAACTTTGATAGCCTGTGTCCTCTGTTAAGCATAAACTGCCAAATCTTATGGCTGCCTAAAATGATTCTTGCTGAATAGTTTTTAAAAGTGTCTCTTTGTGCCCTGCTGTAGGATGTATGAAGGATGTCAGATTTAACAACTACAGAATCCCTCTGGACACTCATGGGAAGGAGCTGGTGTCAGTATTGAGTGCCCAAGGCATCAAAGAAGGCTGTTCTTCAGAGGCCTGTCGGAATAACCCTTGCAACCAGGAATTTATTTGTATTGATTTGTGGATGATGCATGAATGCAGGTAATTAGTGGAAATAGAAGCAGAAAACCCTTCAGAATGAGGTGGGAAAGGGAGGATGTTGAAGTGTGCAGCTTGAAGGCTGGCACTGGCAATCTCATTAAATCCTGCAACTACAGTGGCACACAAAGATGGGCACCTGCACAGGGAGCAGGTTACAGTGACATTAGAGAGCACCACAGCTCACGTAAATCAGCCTGGCTCCAGGGATTCTGGAGTAAGTTCAGCTGCCTGTTTAGTGGAAAACATTTAGGGAGCAGCAGCAAGTCCAGAATGCCTGTAAACCTTGGAACCAGGACAGGAGTGTGAGCTGGAGTGACACAGTTCCCTGGCTGTGCTGTGAAGCTTGTGCTGTGCAGTGTGTTCGCTTTCCCTTGTGAGGGTCTGATTTCTTACACTGCCCCAGGCTGTCACCTCTGTTCCCTCCCAGGCTCCTCCAGTTGCTTTAGGAGCACCAGACTATTGAGCTCAGGTTCTTGTGTTTGTGGCTGGGGTCAGGACAACGCTAATTCCTGTTGGTTGTGGTGTGCAAATAAACACTTAAATGTTTGCACACACTATTGACTGCCACTGTCGACAGAAACAGAGTTCTCTAACTCTGGAAACTCAAAGAAAAGAGCACAGCTTGTCCTGACCCAGAGTTGCAGGTGCCAGCCCAGCTGTTTCTCACAAGGATGATCTTGCAGAAGGCAGTGAATCTACCTGAGTTCTGAAAGCCTCAGACATAAGGGTCTGAAGTTGTGGAGCTCATGCTATGGCTGCCTCAGGAAATGCTACACACTGTCACGATTTCACATAACTTATTCCCAGTATCTGCTTTGGGAACCGTGCAAAAGTGCCACAAAGTGTGGTTTAAAACCTTCGGTGCTGCCTGTCAGGGCCGTTTCCCCGCAGTCTAACGGTGCCGTTCTGCCCCGGTGTGCGCAGCTGCCCTGCGGGACACATGATCCTGGAGAACGCCTCGGGCCGGCAGTGCGTGCACACGGCGTGCGCCGAGCGGCCCTGCAACTACGGCACCTGCGTGTCGCTGTCCCCCAGCGCCTTCCAGTGCCACTGCCCCGACGGCTACGCCGGGCGCCGCTGCGAGATCACCCTGGCCATCTTCCACAAGGACACGGGCCTGAGCTTCACCTCCCTCTTCGCCATCTGCGTCTGCTTCCTGGCGCTCCTAGGTAGCTACGGCAACTACGTCCTGTATTACCTGTGGTGAGCGCACGCGTGCACCTGTCGTGAGCAACCATCGCCTCATCTCCTGCCGGAAACTCCCGAGGGAGAGCAGCTCTGCCTGCCTTCCTTTGCCGTGGTCCCATCACTGATTTCTCATCCCTCTGTGCATCCATCGCTGAGTGAATCAACATTTGTGAGCTATGGAAGTTTCTGCAGTTTTGTTTTCTTCGCGTTTTCATGTCGTTGCTGAGAACTGTTCAGATGCCTAATTGGAAGCAAATGCAATTGAACAGCAGGAGTGGAAATTGCTACCAGATAAGCATTGTTTAAAATACTTCTGAGCATGAAACAGATTTTTCAGTCTAGGAGAAACTTTCTGTCTGATAGGATTATACTGGCCAGGCAGGAGCAGACTTTGCATCTTGCCAGTCGTGTCTCAGCTCCTAAACAGCGGATTTTGTCTTCCTCAGCCGTTTTCAGGCTTAGGCACTGGATCTCAAAGAGGTAAACCAGAAGGATCTTACTAGTGAGGAAGGACCATATCTTGGAGTCTTGTTTATTCAAATGTTATGGAAGTTTGCCTGAGTAAAGACATAGGATTTTTCTCCTGGCTGTTAGTGTTAATGCAGTTTTGATAAGAGGTTGTAGTAAGAGTATGGAAATACCATAATTTCCCCCAACTCTGCTAGATACTATGTTTGCCATGCAAATATGAGCAACAAATTCATGGGAAACTAAGTGGTATCACAGCTCTTGGAATCCCAGATAGCTGAGGTTGATAGTAGATCTTTATGTTAGAGAGTGCAGGGAATGACCTCTGTGTAGTGCAGTTTCAGTCCCAAAGTCATTTAGATGCTGCTCCACAGAACTGCTGCTATGTAGATATTCTGCAAGATTCTAATTTCTTTAGTTTACTGCACTGGTAATTTATGATATTCAATGCTTTGAGATCTTACTCAGAGCTTTTATTGATTTTTGTAGAGTTGGTAACACAGTGATACACAAGTTTCTATTTATAGAATGTTCAGTATCTGATGTTGAAGCTTGTCAGTTGTGTAAATGCACTTCAGCATTTAAGAAAAATGTTTAAATTAATGAATGCTAAGGCAAAATGTGCCTGATTCTTGTTTTCTAGTAAAACATTTAAAAGTAATTTCCTCTTCTGTCTTGTGTCTTCTTGTGTTTCATTTGTGTGTAATTGTGTCAGTCACTGTCAACACGTTATGATTTCTTTGTCCCCCTCTGCAATGCATTTTCTGTGACAAAGTTCAACTCCACACAGGATAGAGGCAGGTCAGAGACACCACCTGGTCTTCAACCAACTTCGAGTTGGGCTTTAAAGGGTGTTGCAAAATGCTCTTTAAAGGCTTTTCTTCTTCTTCCATGATTGATGTTCACCCCACTGCACAGTGCAAACCCCAGACATTTGCTGAGAAGCCCCGAGTGCAGCCGTGCTGGCCCTGCCGTGCCCCGGGGCTGCCTGGTGCCTGCATCACCTGTGCTCTGCTCCTGTGTCCCCACAGCTCTGCTCAGCGCCGGCTTCCTCTGGGCCCACTGGAAGACGCGCAAGGCTCTGCACGGAGGCGTTTACCACGGATCTGCTCATCCTGAGGATCTGGAGGACATCAGGGAAAACATCCTCAACTACAATGAAGAAGGGGGTGGGGAGCAAGATGAAGTAAGGATCACTGTTACGTTACAATTAAGAGATGCCTCATCATCCTAAGGCAAATGCATTTTGTGCTTTGTCCTCAGCCTTCCTTCTGCTGATTCAGCCCTGCGATTGGCAGATGAATTATTCGGAAGGGTCTGTACATGAGGGTGCACGTTTCCCAAGCAGAGATTAGTGCCTATCCATTTTAAATTTGTCTTAGAGCCAGTGATCCTGAGTGCATGTTGAAAGGAGCCTGCAGGCTGAGTTTAGCAGTAGGGAACTAACAGCTGCTGGGTTTGGTTTCAGGGCTCAGGAGACACTGAGGTTCTCAGGGCTCATTTTTGCTGAAGCTCCGAGGGCTTGGAAGAGCCTGGTGTGACTGTTCCTCCTGGCCAGGCTTTTCCAGAGACTGTTCCCAACAGCAGGTGTTCACACCTCCCTTGTTGGGAAGGGGAGGTGCTGAATTGCCTCCTCTGAGGCTCTGGGGCATGTGGTGGGTGTGAAAGAACATCTCTGCATTTTTGTGTTTTGGAGATAAATACACCAGTGAGCACAAGCTGTTTATACTTTGAGTAGAGCAGATCATACCCAAAGCAGGTATTAATTTACATTCCTGCGGCTGTTCTAAGGTTTTCACGTGTCAGTGAAAGACAGAGCTTTGAAGGAAAACTATGGATATTATAAACAAGTACTCTTAATAGATGATTTACTGACCTGTAGATCCTTTCTATGTTTATAAGAGGTAAGAAACTTCATTGCCAAGTGTTCATTTCATGGATTGAAGGGGTGGTGTGACTCTGCAGAGGTAATAATAGTCATGGTGCCAGTGTGATGGGCCAAAAAAAGCCAGTGATTTCAAAATATTCTTACTTGTATAGTATCCTTATTTTCTTGGTGAATTAGTGGGAACGTAATAAACACACACATTTCCCATGTGATAACATAGACAGCTATAAATCCTGTTTTCCTTAATCAGATTAACTTCCTCTGCAATATTTTGCAGTTTTACACCCAGAAGGTCCCTTTGAGGGAATCTACAGTTACTATATGACATGTTTAATTACTTTTGGAGGGTTCTTAAAATACACTCCTTATTTTAAGCAGTGAAATCAAATTAGTGACTTGATGATCTCCATCTGAAGCTATTACTCTGCCTGAAGAAACAGTGCTTGGAGTGAAGCCTCTCTGAGTTCTGTGTACTCTTCCTAAATTACTCAGATTTAACAGTTGCTGGGATTGCAGCTGAAACTTTTTAAGCTAAAACCTAGTTGTTTGTCTATAGTTAAAAAACCCAAACAAACCAACCAGCCCCCAAAATACCAAGAATGATGCCACCTCAATTGTGTCCTAATGTTACCTCAACAAAAGGATCAGGAGGCTGCTTGGATAAGACAGTTTGATTTTTATAATGTTTGTGGATGGTAGAGCTGTGGGGACAAGAGGTTGTCATATGAAGGGGTTTCTGCATCAGAAATAAATAAAATTTTCCCCCAGAGAAATCAAGAGCTCATAAAAATTGCAGGAGGTTCAGTGCATTGTTGAGTACACACTGAACACAACTGACCACCAGATGTTAAAAGCCAGCTCTGGACCCAGAAGGTGGGGCTTGAGTTGGGTTTATTATCAGAAGAAATTTGTCATTTTAATGAACAATTAGTAGCAGTGAGGGATGCTTTTAATATCACCCAGTTCAATGAAGGGATGATTCTCAAGTCTGTATTGGAACAAGCTCCCATTTAACTTGTGTCTGATGAAAAGTTGCTCCTGGTGTCCATGCTCAGAGTGGGGCTGGACTGGGGCTTGCACTAATTTAGGACATGCCTAAGGCAGGGATCTGGGCTGCAGGTCTCGGTGTTCATCACCAACACTCCTCAGTCTCTGGTGGAATGGGAATAAGCAGCTCCTGTCCCAAACCCCATCCTGCCACTTAGGCAGCTTCTTGAATTTAAGTTGTTCTCTGCCTCCAGGGGAAATACAGCGAAGCTCATTGAGATTACCTCGGTTAATCTCTTTCAGCATGGTTATGCACAATGTCACATGCTGGAGAACTAAAGAAATCTTTTGGGAAGTGCTGATTCTACACCTCTGTCACTGATGTTCCCAGGAACAGTATTAGCAATACAAATAATTGTTTGTTTGCTCTAATGAACTCTGTCTCCCACCACCTGTCAACATTCTTCTTTGCCCTGTAAATCAGTCCAGGGACACAACCTTTGGGTCGTAGGGAGGTGAAGGATGCTGGGGACAGGACTTCATTGCAGGTGGCACAAGGATTCTGATCAGTGTTTCACTGTTGGCATTGGCAGCTTTGTGCCAGAGGTTGTGGCACAGTTCCCAGGCAGCGTTCACTGTGGCTGAGCTGGGAAGGAATTAGTGACTTTTTTTGGAGTAAGTAGTTTTTCTTGGCTTTTACTATTGTGCCACTGCCATGTAACATAATTAGGCATTATTCCAGAAACTGGTAAAATATTATCAGAAATCCCAGTAGATTTTGAACTACTACTGCAGAAAGATTTCTATAACATGCTGTTTGTGGATACCCTTTCTCACCCCTTCTGCCACACTTGTGGTATCAGTGTCCAGTGATGATAAGACACTCAGTGCTGAATTTCAGAGCAACGACTGGGGCATTTCTGTCAGGTTTATTTAGCTTTTGGTATGAAATCAGACTTGATTCTGACCATGAATAAGTGTACCTCACAGGCTTTCTCAGGCGCATTGCAGGCAGCAGAGTTGGCAGAATACACAACCAAGCCTTCAGGTGCACACAGCGAACCGACTGACTCGGGATCACTCCTTCTTTATTCCCACCAGAACATGAACTTTCGCGACGCAGAGTACTAACTCCGTGTGCCCGCTCTCTCCCTGCAGGACGCCTACAACATGGCCGAGCTGCAGGTGTCCATCCAGGCCAGCCCGGCCTATTCCCTGCACAGGAGGAAGGAGGCGCCGGCCCGGCAGGGCGCGCTGAGGGCGGCGGGCGCGGAGCTGGGCCGGGCGCTGCCCGCGCTGCTGAGGGAGGCCGAGCGCCGCGGCCCGGCCCCGCCGCAGGACTCGCTGCGCGTCTTCTGCACCGAGGGCGCGGGCTCCAGCGCCGGCAGCCTCAGCTCCCTCAGCTCCCTCAGCTCGGCCGGGCTGGGCGGCGGCAGCGCCTGCCAGGACATCCGCGAGTGGGGACCCAAGTTCGAGAAACTGCGGGAGCTGTACTCGCACAGAGAGGCAGGAGACCTGTAGCTCCCCGAGGCTGCTCTTTCCACTTCTGGAAGCAGAGGTAAAGCAGTTTTATAAACCTCTCTCTCTATTACCCCCACCCCGCCTTTTTTACTCATTACAACAGGGATTCAGATTCCCACTAAAGAGGCACACTTGGCAGCAAGTTGAAAGAGGACTATGAGCTAATCTTTGGATATATACTTACTGGAAAAACAGAGAATCTGGGGTATGCAGTCATTCACGTACTGTGGTTAAGAAGTACAGGTATTTTTTATCACTGAAGTAATGCAGGACTCCTGAGGGATCCAGTGCGCACGCCTGAGATGTGCTGGAGCTGAGGGAAGCGTGCTGGGTGTGCTGTTTCTGGTGCTTTAACAGTTACTTGAAGAAAAAACCACCACCTTGTCTCTTTCTCGTGTCAGTGAAGTCCGTGGTGTATTATATATCCCTCTTGCTTCCCACAGTGGCCCAGCCCTGCTCACCGAACACAGTGCAGGTGCCAGTCCAGGTACAGGTAAAGCACAAGGATGAACTGGAACTTCACTTATGCTATGATGAAATCCCTTTATGCTGCCATCCAAAGGCAGAAACTGGATTTAGGCATAACACTTGAACCCAGCTGCTTACAACAAGGTAATTTTCCTAAGGAAAACGCCAGGTGTTCTGGCTGCATGCCTCAAAGGGGGCCGGTCAGGAATTTCGTTAGCAAACACCACAGTTCACCACAATCTCTCATTCCTAATGAGCTGCTAAACTGAGCCTAAACCAGCCTGAACTCTGCCATTTTCATCTACAGCTCTGTCGCTCATGTTTTGTTAAATCTCCTGTGATAGAAGCATTGCAGGACATATCTGGGGACAGAGAAACACAGGGAAAAACTGACAGCAGTAGTAGGGGGTGGAATGTTATGCTCTAAATTAATCAGTCCCTTTTCCGAACCATTTAATGTCCAGCTACTATGCTGGATTTTCCTTAAACTTGACAGTATTTGGAAGAGAGAAGGTGCCATTAAATTAATTTTGATTTTTTTTAAATTGAGACCACTTGTACAGATAAATGGAGTACAGTGCAGCAACCCCAAAATCTTAAGCTGTACTGTTTCTTCTATGTATCATATGTAAATTATATCTATTATAATATGTAAACTGTATGTAATATGTACATTATACATTATGAATTAATAATGTGAATATCTCCTAGTTTCTAATAATTTCATTAAAACAAAGCATGAAACAATGTAACAGACATTCAAACTGCATTGCTTACAGTAGCTTGTTTTGGGAGGTCTGCCTTTTATTTTTATACATCTATTAAAACCCCCTAGTAGGTGAATGCTGTCTGCAGGCCAGCTCAGTTTGCACATTTCCCAAATGAGGAATGTTCACACAGTACCTTGCTCTCATGTGCATTTGTGCCACCCTCTGGAAAATCCTGAGTGCACCATTAAGCACTGGTTACACACTGGAGGTGCTGAACATTGTCCTCTGGAACACCTAAATCCTGTTTTCACTCACACCCCATGGCTTTGGTTCACAGGCAGTACAGAGTCTGTGGTTTGGTAATGTTACTGACACATTTGTTTGCCTTGGAGGAAATTTTGGCTGAAACATCTTGCAATGTTCACCAGTCCAGTGTGCCAGCTCCTGCATTCCATGATCTCAGCAGTCACAAACAGGATATGGAAAATGAACTAAATATATATTGTGCACAAAAATCTATTCCTTCCTGAAACATCAGTGATTTTGTCTACAAACCTTGTCTTCTTCCCATACCTATGGACATGCTGTTGCTTTGGCTGGTTTAAATTTAATTTAGCCTGTAAGCTCCTTGGGGCCAACATTGTCTTTATTTGCCTGTGAAGTGTCCTGCCTATCTCAGGCACCATATAAATAATAAACCAGCCTTCTGTCCCGGGTGTCTCTGCCTTGTTTGTGTTTAAGGATGACTGAAGGGATGGACTCTGTTGAATTATTTCTCTCAGTTTTGATCTGATGCTTCCACAGCTGGGAGTCACGGGTGCTGTGCTCCCTGAAAAGCGTCTGCTGGTGGGCTCAGGCTCCAGTTACCCACCCAAAGAGCACGTTGGGTTTTCCCCACGGGAACAAGGCCTTGTCAGAGCTCTTCCTCCACCCCTGAGGAACCGGGCTGGTCCCTGGCTGAGAGTGACAGCAAGCACTAGTGCTGCCCTGTGGGTGACAAACACGGGTGACCCAGAGCAGCCACAGCGCTGCTGCCGTTCAGATGTCTCAGTGCTGTTCCCAGTGTTGCTGCCCTGCTGCTGCCGCCTTTCCTCTTACAGCCGTGGCCTTGCTTTGTAACCAAACATGGCAACAACACCCCCAGAGCCTGGCAGCTGCCTCTGCACTCAGTGAGCCCCACCTTGTACAGAACGTACAGAATACAACCAAAGGGCAGGAAACATCTCCAGACTGCTCTAGGAGCTGGTGTTGATACAATCTCAGTAATAGGACACACTCATTTGCAGCTGTCATGCCCTATTAAAGCCTACTCTTCCTCTTTCCAGAGATTACTAATTAGTTCACTTAATTTATCTGTTTTAATTTGCATGCTGCTCTTTAATTACTGTGGAGTTGCTGAAATCATACCCTCACTTGTTCTGCATTCACACAGACACACACAAATATTTCAGTGCCTCTACAGAAAGGCTTATCCCAGCACTGCCATGGCTCCCAGGAAGAACAGCTGGCTTTCCACAGAAAGCTGTGCCGTGGGTCAGGGGGGGAAGGAAAAATACTGAATAAAAAAACCCATTGGGTCCCTAGGTAGTGGGATTTTCAGTAATCTAGTACTTTTATTAATCTTCTTCCACGTTCTTTACAGACTTTAAACATATAGTAAGAACATTTTATTGAGCATAAAATGTTTGTAAAGGTCTGGAATTTAAATAATCGTGTGGATATTAGTATTTAATCTGTCTGCCTGTCAACTACATTAATCTTTGTGGTCTTCCCGTTAAAATAACATTCCAAGTACGTAACATGGAGCAAAGCCATAGGAAAGCTGATTGTCCTTAGGTCTGACCTACCGACCAGCAGGTTTAGGAGGGAAAACAGGGCTGTAAAGAAGCAGGATTAGGTGGGCAGAAGAAAGTTGAGCATTGTCTTAATTACAAGAATGCTAAAACCCTTGGTCATCCCCTGAGGATTTGAAGGAGGAAGTTCCCTGGAGCCCAGAATCTATGCAAAAACACCACGTGGCTCACATCTCATCAATTACATTAATCCCTAATTAATGCAGATGACAAACTCCCCCCAGCCCCCTTTAGACCAGTGCCACACATGGGCAGTTTTATCTCCAGCTCTGCACTTCCTGCCCTCCTGTCACTAGAGTCACGTCAGGACACCCTACTGCACATACAGCCCTTGAAATGAGCTTCTTCACTCCTGAAGAATGCACCTTTCTCTTCATTAAAAATACTAAACTTGAGCTGCAATGTGGAAACAAGCAGGTCCCTGTTGGTCAAAGCATTTAATATATGATTTTTTTAATATATATATATATATATCTATATATAATACACTTAATAAATAAAGCAGCAATATTTATTTAAATGGATTTACTGCCTCAGTCTGCTGGCCTTGTTGGAGTTGACATGCATGGGGTGATGGCTGCTAAAAATCATGGCTGGTACCTTTAGCTTCTAACAAGGGAAGCCCAGTGAGCTGTTAAAGCACAAAGGTCATTCCAAAAGTCAGTGCTATACAAAATATAATGAGCTTGAAAACTTCCTCATGAAAAATAATTTGCTTTCCTCCCTATGGGCTGAAACAAAGCTGATTCCCTAACCAGGTCTTTCTCAACCCATCTCAACATAAAAACAAGCAAAAAAAGTGACTTTCAAATTACACAATTTATTTAGTATACAATAGTCATTACATCTCTTTACAACAACATATTATAAAATAACTATGTTAGATCCCACCAGCAGAACACTGAAACAAGAAATGAAAATACACTTATGGATCTCAAAGGCTTTTCTCTCCTAAAAATGTCCTGGCTCCTCGATACCATTTTGTCTCTGCAATCTAAACCCAAGTGATTTATGCCACAATCCCAGTGATGGCCTGCAGCAGCAGAGTCCCCGTGGCACGCAGGAGGAGCCCAGCGAGCCCCGGGAGGTGCAGCCCTTCTCCCCAGCCCCTCCCAGCCTCGTCCGCAGCGGGCAGGGAGGAGCTGCCCCCTCGGGCTGGGAACTGCCCGTGGCCCTCGGCACTTGGATTTACTGTTTGAAGCAGGCTGGTGTCTGAACGATGCACTGCACTTCCTGGAATATCCCTTAGTGTTAAACCTTTCTGATAATCTCTCATAATACATCTTTCTGTTTAAAAAAACCCCAAACAAACCAGTTTGCACTTGGTAGTTTCTATGAAAAGGTTAAATTTCTCCTTGGGCAATATCAGAGACTGCATTTTTGAAGTAAGTGTGTTTAAAAATAGTTACTGTTCCAGTCGGGATTTCTTAGCCTCAGCTGTTACGTACAGGTAAACTCTGAAGACAACAGGCTATCACTGGGCCTGGGAATCCCTCCCCTTCACCAAAGGAAAGTTACTGCACCTTTCCAGAAAGATCCCATTGCATTCTAGAACAAGCCATACAGCCCAGACATCTTTTACCTTTTGTGTGCTTGTTTTCAATTACTGAAGGCACTCACTGAGGGATTCACTGACCCAGGCTTGCAGCACGAACCACCATGCATCATTACAGGCCTAATTAAAGCTTTAATACTGATTAAAATGTTTTATTATTGTATTATGTTAAACTGCAGTGGTCTCCAACCTCATTAAAGGATACAGGCTAGGAATTACTCAGGAGTTTCAGCTGCTCAGTGTAACAACCCAGCTCCTGTCAGCATGTGATTTAAACACAGCCTGGCTACAGCACAGCCTTCTGTGCCAGAGAGAAAGGCAGAAGGATGCTGAACATTGTTTAATGAGTATTTACTGAATATAAAATTGTTTGAGCATGTGACATAACCATCTCCATCTCTTCGGTAATTTACCTTGGTACAACTGAAAGGGAAAACACTTAAATCATTTGGAATTGGAGCCCAACTCAGTTGTGACAGCTAATCTCATTACACATCTTGATTAAATTAAATGTGGAGTTTACTATCTGCAGCACTTTAAGTTTCCCATCATTAGAAATTAATTGCAGTGGTAATTACTATAACACAGTTATTTGCATAGGCCACAAACACTCTTATGGGTGTTCAAATGTTAATTCAACCTGGGCCTAGAGGCACTTGATTATTACAATTCTTTTCTTAAGAAACACATGAGCCTAGTGGATGTCTAATTCAAGATGGAGGGTACTGTGAGGCTTCCAAATTTGATTTCTGATTTCAGTCTAAAACCAAAGAGTGCTAAAAACATAGCAAAAGCCATGTGGTACCTTCATAACGTTTAGAAATCCGATACAAATCACAAAGTTCAGGCTGGTAAAAAGACAAAGGGTACAAACAAATCACAAAATTCTCAGCATTGAGATCTGGCTTCACTTAATCTTCCATGTCATTTTAAAATACTGGTAGTCTCTGTTTTAGGTTAAAGAACACAATACTGGTTTCCTGCTGATTGAGAGATGAGTTTTCCTTTGTCCAATTTCGCTATCCTAGTGGGAGTCAAACAAGGAGAAAAAGGATCCCCTCTAGTTCAGAAAGTATATACAGAAAAGTGTGAGAATCCAAACTGAGAAATTTGGATTTTTGTTTGTTCTGAGCGTTTTACAAGAATACAAACATGCAACATGTATCAAGCATGCTCCAGCCTTTTTTCTCACTAGAAATACGTAACACTCCATCATTAAACACTTAATGTTATAAACCAGTTTGTTTCTGATCACTAAAAATGCTGGACCAAAGATTAAAGTTTTTTTCTTCAAAATTATTTGCTTAATCTGCACTCACTGATTCTGCAATCACACTCACAAGATTGGAAACTCATATCTGCATACATTCCCAAAGAATTGAAAAAAGAGGCACTGAAAGAGCACAAGGATCTGTCAAAAAGGATCAGACAGTAAGACAAAACTTCATTTTGTGACCGTTTTTAGGATTCACAAAGGCAATGCTTAATCAGGGCAGGAGCAGCATGGGCTGCTTTCACTGAATTTCTACCATTTGAGAGGAAAATCTGAACTGCTGAGGAGATTCACAGGCTGGCAAAAACTGCCTTTGTCTTCCAATCAGCTGAAACTGGAAAACAATTACAGCCTAAGTATTCTGAGGGTCAGAATTTATCATCAAAATGGTCCCTGCTAGCATTTATTTATGAATTTATGAAAATTTTGGCAACATCAATAATGTTATCAAAATTAAACTAAGAAAAGAAGAATCACAGTAATTAAACAAGAAACCATCAGTGTAAAATGTCTTACAAATGTAACCTGTTTGTAAACTTCATCTGCATTTCCTAATGTGGGTCCTAGCAATGAAATACTGAACGTGAAGTCACGGTTGGAAATGTTATTTATGCTTGGCAAGTTTGTAAACATGGAATGTTTTGTTTTGAAACACCCTAGTGAAGAGCATGGTGTAAGAGGGAAGGTTTTTTTTAATTTCCTCACAGAAGCGAGGATACACCGAAGGTTTCAAATCAGGTTCATTCTCTCCCAAGCCATCCATGATCTGCAATGAAATGGAACAGATGAGTGAAATTTCTTTAGCCAAGTCACAGTTACAGGCAATAAGTTCATAACAACCTCCACAACACATTGACTGGGTCAGGCTGGCCAGGTTTGTTCACAGTATGAAACAAGTGGGAGGAAGACGACAGCTTTAAACCAGTAAGACTTAGAGCATTGTATGGATATGGGTAAAGCTGCTTTGTCAGAGGTCCATGATCTGCCAGGGCTTGTGCAGCCTGCTCTGGCTCAACCCCAGCCCCAGCTATGACACAGAGTGGTAACAGAACCACACTGCACCTGAGGGAACTGAAGCTCTGAAGTGATTCACACCTGGGAGGGAACTCTGCTAGTGTGCTCCCAACCTGGAGCTCAACAGGAAGTGATTACTTATCCTGCCCAGGCTGAAATCCTCTCTTTTTTATTCTCAAATCCCCATAAAAGCTAGCAGTGTTCATTTGGCCATTTTGAGAATGCCTCAAGGCTCCAGCAGGTTTTCCTTCCCACAGTGCCATGAGCTGAGCCAGCTCAGGTCTCGGTGGCTGTTTCAGAGCAGTCCCCAGTGGGTTTGTTCCCTGATGTTGTCTGTAGCACTCACGTGGCCGTTGGCTACGTCCAGCAGGTCCCGCAGGCGGCAGCCCCTGCTGTGCCTCCTCTCGTAGCAGATGCTGTCCTCCAGGATCACGTAGTCCGTGCCAAAGGAGCGCAGGATGCCGTGCACGTCGCCGGGAGATCGCTTGGCATAGATCTGGTAAATCTGGAGAGCAAGGAAACTGAGCTGCAACCACACATCACCACTCACTATTGCTTGCTCTGCTCTGCCAGGACTCCTCTACCTTGAGCCAACAAAGAACCGAGACTGAGAAACCACGTGAATTAAACATTATAGAAACAATCTAGAAATGCTTTGTTCAGTAGCCTCGTGCAGATGCGTGCTATGGTGAGGATGCTGCTGGCTGCACAACACTGCATGCTGCTGTCAGGCTTGCAGAATGTCTCAAGTCCAGAGCAGGGTAGGTGAAAACAGTCTCTGTGTGCAGTTTCTCAGGGTGGTTTCTGTATCAAATGCTGTGTGCTGCTCTGGCAGCTGAAGGGAGTATGAGGGAATGCTCCATGTGTGTTTAACAGCCCAAATGAGCACCAGCATCTGCTGAAGCCACAGCAGCCAAACCAGTGCCCCTGGGACTAGCTGGGAACCCAGGCACAGAGCTGCTCAGACGCTCACCAGCTGCCAGGAGGGAGCCAGGAGATCCCAAAGCAGTTAAATCCTGGGCCTGTGCCTGGCAGAAGTTACTCCATGAGTAAAGCACGTGATGCCTTTTGCAGTGTGCCATTAGGACATTACTGTTCTCTGGAGTGGAGTCGGCGACACGGGCAAGGATTACTTTAAAAAATCAGAAATCTCTTACCTGCTTTGTTCTCTCTCTCAGGTTCTTATCCTCATAGTGGGGATGGTTGGTTAAGGTCCGTCCAGTGCACAGTTTGACTCCTGCCAACAGCTGCATGCTCCCAGCAAACACTGCTGTGCTTGGAGTGTTTGACCTAAACAAACATTGACAAGTCTGAGGAAGTCTCTGCAGGGGCATTTTTGCAATGCTTGTTACGCATCAGAAGGAAAAAAAAGACTGCAAAAGTGTTTTTCTGCTTCTTCCCTATTCAGGGAGCAAACTGTTCAAGCAACTGTGTTATCTTCAAATTCCAAGTGGATAAATTATGATAATACTCAACTGCAAATAAAAAATCTACTAAGCACTATGAGGAAATCTAAGGAAAACATGATCCTGACAATTTCAAACTATTTTTATATTTCATGTATTTCTCAGGTTCATAAAGCCTATGAATACTTAGAGGTTTCTATAATCTAACTTTTTGATATTTCAAGAGACTTATTGTGACTTAGGTTTGTGTCTGATATATATAAGGTACTTTATGTAAAATGAGTAATTTAATCTGAATGGTAAAACTTTCTGTTCCCGTCCTGGCATTCGGCATTCACTTGGAACAAAAACTTTGTTCCATGAGACATTACTCTTCCTATTCTGACAACTGTGGGAGAGAAACTATGAGAAAAGAAACCTCAGTTGCAAAAAGCTGGCGCAGGGAGATGCAGAAGATGCCAGAATAATGCTGTCACTTATTGTTACTGTAACCTTTGAAATTCCACATAGCAGTTCTGGTATCTCAGGATCACTCAAATTCCAGTAATGAAAAAATTATTTTTGCTCACCTTCTTCCCAACAAGTTTACAATCTAAGATATTTGCAAAGACACAACAGAAGGGCAGAGCAAAAAGAAAGTACAAATGTCAGGCAATGGACACTCCCATAATGAGGCCAATTGAAACTGGCCATAGTGTGCTGAAGTGTTTTCTAGTGCTTAGTAGGCACATAACCATGGAAGGGTCTGTGGAGACTGAACCAACAGAAAGCAGCACATATCAAATCAACTAAAATGAAATCAGAATGGGAACAGGTGCCTAACATCCCCATGCATGCACTAAAGTACTCCAGCAACTGTGACACTGGGGTGCACTTTAGGGAGCCTTTGGAAACTGCAGCTACACACACAGTCATCTTTAAGCTCCATGATCAGCTTGAAAATGCTGAGAGACAAGTATTATATTTTACTATCACCTTTCAAGAGATTATGCTTAGCAAATGAATTAATAATTATAAACCCTTCCTAAAAAATCTTGTACTGGTACATTAATCTCATCTAGGAAAGCCAGAGATAGTATTTTTAATACGCCAGTTTAACTACTGATAGACTAGTCCTTCAGCACTTTATAAAACCAGTTTCATTTTAAAGTCTAAAAATATTTAATCTCTTAAGAAATTATTTATTACTTAAAATATTCAAAGCCACAAGTGTCCTGAAGTACATGTTCCATTAAACGAAATTAATTCCTGTTAGAATTTAGTGCTATGCAAATGGCATGGGCCTGACAAGCTGTCAGCCAGGACATATCCCTGGAGCTGTGGGAAAGCACAAGTCTGTAGGGCTAAGCTGCCAAGGACATGGGCTGGACTCACAGAGGGACTGGGGAGAGCTTAGACACCCAAATAAAAATGAGGCTTCTTAAAGCATCTTCAACATGTTTCTGTGTTTATGCCTGGGCCAGGCAACTTCTAATGTGACAAGGGGGTTTCTGTGCTTGTTCAAAATTGGTTCAAATTTTAAAACCTGGCTGGCCTTACAAGGCACCCCTGCTATTCTGATTGCAGATCTGTATTATAATGGGTTCTGCAGCAGAGTCAAACTTGCTTAAACCCACTCACACAGCCTCTCCCAACAAGTACCAAAGGCAAAACCACAAGAAAAAAAGGCAAAAACAAACAAAAAAGCCAAACCAGCCTGCAGGCTCTTTCCTTTAAAAAGAAAGCTAAAGGGTGATAGTGCCCTTTATCAATAACCTAAATGCTAACCTAAAATGCTTGTCAAAAATGTAGAATCACAGAATACACTGGGTTGGAAGGGACCTCACAGGGCTCCATCCAGCCCAGCTCCTGTCCCTGCCCAGTCCCCCCAGCAATCCCCCTGTGCACCCCTGGCAGTGCTGTCCAAAGGCTCCTGGAGCTGTGGCAGCCTCGGGGCCGTGCCCATTCCCTGGGGAGCCTGGGCAGTACCCAGGGAAGCAGTTTCTTCAGGGAAGAACCTTTCCCTGATCTCCAGCCTAACCCTGTCCTGGTTGCAGGGAGCAAAGATTGGAGCTGCAGCCCGCAGTGAATCTCCCCTCAGCAAGTGGACCATGCAGAAGATTCAGGGTTCCATTCCTCCCCTTTCCAAAGGCATTCACTCACTCCTGCCCAGAAGGGCTGAAATACAGCTGAGCTGCACTCTTTACCAGATAGAAAGAGTTTTGCCTGCACTTCCTGCTCTCCCTATACCTTAAGACAACCTAGTGACCCTTGCTTGCTTTTCAAACAACTGCCTTAAGTGCTTTGGTCCAGGATGGAGTTTAAACTCTGGTGTTCTGGGTAAAGGCAGATGTTCCCCTGAGATTTCCAGGTCTGAAGTCCTAGGAAATGCTGCTCCTTCTGACACATCACTGTCCATACTTCACTGGCCAGCTCAGATGTTCCCAGAGCAGCAGGAGCTACTGGGAGCCCTCTTTCCCTGTGTTGCACCAGTGCCCTGGTGACACTGGGAGGTGACACTGGGAAGTGACACAGAGCCCCAGGCAGGGTCTGCCCTCTCCAATTCCCTCCCCAAGAGCTCCTGTGGGTGCCACTGCTGAGCTGTGGGGCCAGAGGAGCAGGGAGGAGCATTCCCAGGCTGTTCCTGCATCCCAGGGATGCTCCTGCCCCTGCCCTGCTGAGGCAGGCAGCACCCACAGCACCCCCTGAATGACACTTCTCTACTACACAAAAACCAAGCCATTTCTACAACTGTCTGAGCAAATGATGTATAAAATGAAAGGATAATTTGTTTTATAGCTTTCTGCCAAGCTCCATACCACACTGCCCAACCTGCAAACAATTTATTCTCTAGGAAATGTCACTAAATAATGACAAGGACTTACAGGTCAAACTGATTTACATTATATAATTTAAATGCCATTCCAAGCAGACCTGATGGCATTTTGAACAAATAATCTCATTTATTTTTGAAGCTCTAAGCTTTCAACAAGTTAATTGCAGCTGAGCTAATGGGTAAACTAAGCACTATATCACAGTGTAGGAACCTTTTCTTTACCTTACACTTAAGAATGTAGAGAATTATATAAATACTAAAGAATAACTCATTAAAATTAAAAGTGTTTTACAGGAAGTACTTGCACAGACTCTGAAAGTGGTAGTAATTCTTTCTCTCAAATTGCTAAAGAATTATTGTGGGCGGGTTTTAGGAAGCATTGAGGAAGAAATGGCCAACATTGCAATTACAGGTTACATCATTAGCAATAAAATGGCTATTTCTAGTAAAAGTCCTCCAGAGCTGAACCCTGTATGTAGTTGGCTTTCAAAGCCATAAAATCTGACAAGTCTCAGATTATTCCTTTACTAGTGCCATACCATACTAGAGTATGGTATGAATGAACAAAGCAAAAGGATTTAAGAAAAGGAGATTCTGAGGAATATGCCATGATAGATTTCTTTTTTCTTTAAAAGAAAATCTTTTTATTTGCAGAATGCAATATTAAAATATCACAGATTTAGCTGCAGATGACAGGCAGTAAAGCATATTCAGTCACACTGTCATGGTTCTTTTTTTTCCCTCTGGTTTGGAGAGACTGAAAATTGCAAAAATGGAAAACGACAGCCACAAAGAAAGAACAACAAGATGCGTTTTTGTGAGTCCCAGCTTCAATTTATGCATGCAGATTATGCTCACATAAAGGAGTGTACCTACACAATTAGTATAAACCTACTTCTCAGGCACGCTCAAGTTCATGCCTGAAATTTACTCACATTTGTTCAACAGAAGCCCAAGAATTTAAGAACAACAATTAAAAAAAAAAAAAAAGTGTAATATTGCCTTTAAAGTCTGGAACATGTGTTGATTTCAGTGTGATTACCCTTGAAAATCAGGAAAGTAAGTAATAAACTTTAAAGCTGGTTTGAAATTAAAATATAGCCATTAATATAAATTAGCATTAATTTCTAAAGAAAAGAACCACCACTGAAACACAGGTGTTTCATTTGCATAACCTTAGGAGCTTTTTGGAAATTTGTGGGGTTTCCACTAATACATAAATTTGCCTGCTTGTCCCCACACCTCCTTCAGGTACAGCTGACCTCCAACAGTGCTCTGCTGAAACTCAGTCTCAGTTAACTTTTCCATTGTTTTGGCTGTTGCCCAAGATTTCTAAGAACTTTTTTGATGAGTTTTGGCAACTGCTATTGGAATATTCCACAACTGTAGACAGATTTCCCCTTTAAAGGCAGAAGACATTGCTTCTTTATCACTTACCAGGAGTAAACAGAGTAGGGAAGTTCACGCTATTGATTTGCTCATTCTACTGATATTCTTCCCCATCTCACAAATGAGCATGTTGTTCCTGTTGTCTTAGGGAGAAAGACCAAAACTAAGATTTTTAATGTACCTCCCAGCTGGGAACAGAGCTGTGAACTGTCCCTGAAGCACTGGATTCTTGACTTTTTTTGTTAAAAAAAAGCTGAGAAAATGAGATGGTGGGTAGGAAAAAAAGCAGAAGACTGGGATATGCAAGGTCATTATGTAAAAAATTGTGCTCTGCAATTGTACAGATACAAACCAGTAGATCTTCCTGAAGATGCTATGGCAATTTGAGTGAGGGGAAGAGTAAGAAATGCATCTGCAGACACTTCACAGGGGACAGACTAATAGCTGGCCATTATTCAGATTGTGTATTTGGAAGTTAATATGCATTCAGAGCTAAGCGGACAGAAGGGTTTTCTTGTTGTAGAGGGATTGCAAGACAGATGAGTTATTCCTAATTCACTGCTATACATGACAAATTAGAGCTTTTCATACTGAGTTTTAATAATGAATGATTAGTTCCTGACACCAGCCTTGACAGGTCATTAACTACGGCACAACTATCAAGTGTTAGTAGAGTAAAAGTGTTCTCTTACACATCAAACTTAAGAAAATCTGTCCCACTTTGAGAAACTTACCATAAATTTTGTTGACTGGTATTTAAAGCATAGATAATTAACTCCTCTTCACAGGAATAATATTTCTAAATACAATAAATTCTAAGTAAAAAAAATGCCCCTCTGTAATTGTCTGTCATGACTTGGAATGAAGAGATGACAAGCACCAGTTTAGCATTCTCAGCACTAAGAACACATGAAAAATTATTCTCATTGGAGCCAGTCAAATCCAGTTCATGGCTGGGAATAACTTCACATGCATATTTTATGTATAAATCTATATATAAGTCTATGTATTGCACACAGGAGACCTGAACTATCAGACATTTACCATCTTTTAATAAAACAGTAGTGCTAAATGGAACTGGCTGGTAAACATTAGTCACAAAAACATGTCAATAAGGCTGCAAAGATTCTAAATGATGGAAAAAATCATAGCCTGCTTTCAAAATAAGTCAGTGAAGGCTTGTAATATATTTTACTTCTAAATTACTCCTTCTAGTTTATGGATTAAAGAAATACAACATTGTGGAGTGTAAATATGTTGCTATGGGGAGAACAGGCTGGCTGACTGGTTTCACTGAAGTTCATTGCATATGAAGGGAATACTCCAAGGAAATACTTCAAACAGTTCAATATTTAATGTTGTATATTCAGATTTACTTTCAGAATGTTTTCCTCCATAACATGAAACCAATTTTCTTTTTTTAAAAAAATCATTGCCGGAGTTGCAAATAAATACAAGTCCCAAAAATCTCCTTGTTCAGAAACTTAACCTGTAAGTTTTAAGTGGTTACTCTGTGTTAACAGAGAATGTACCCCTTCAGTTCACAGCCCTCCAGAGAACATCCTACCTGGCCTTTTTTCTCAGCATTTTCTACATGCAGTATTCTAAACTAAATTTTCCACATAAAAAATACTTCCCTATGCTCTGTGAGAAAGCAGAAGTGATGAGGTGGGGTTGGAATTATTAACTCACACTCCTGAAAGACTGCATCCATGCTTAGCTGAGACAAGTTCAAGCTCAAATAAAAGTATTTTGCTTGCAGTTTGGAACACATACTGGGGTTAATTCTAATGAGCAGAAACAACTTAGATTGCTTTAAAGTCCAACAAAGAGGTGGCAGAGTAGGAATTTTCCAGAACCACATCCCAGCTTTTTAACATTACAAAGTTGAGAAGGACATTAGGCTGGGGGGAGGAAATAAAATGATTTTACTGCAGAGGTTTATTAATGTAAAAAAGTAGCTATAATATGATGAGAGAAGTTTGACACCTCCAAATTTACCTCTTTTGGCTGGGAAAACTGTGTCCTTATGGGAGCAAAGGGATCAGCTGGTCCCCTGATGCACAAGGAGCACAGCAGGGTACTGGAGCCAGGCATGGAGCTGCTCATCCCCAACCTCCTGATAACCCACCCACCCTAACTCTCCTCACGGGTCACCAGAGTTCACTGCTGAGCTGTGACAAATAAGGAGAACACTATAACTAAGAACATTAGATCTACACAAATAGCATTTAACTGAAATAGAGAAAAAATCCTCTTACTTAATCCAGTTCATCAGCTCCACAGTGTCTGGGTCATAGAATTCTCTCAGCTCTGATAGTTCATCCATTATTCCTGGCCAGAACTAAAATGGAAACAAAACAGAACAACCTGAAGACAGAATGAACAAAACAAGTTCTGGATGCTGAAATGTATTACTTCCTCTTGTCCAGCTCATGGGTAAATTGCAAGACACAAGAGTATCTACCTACTCTTCCTGGGAAGGAGAGGAGGTCACTGCAGGATGAGCACAGTTTCAGAGTTTGAGATCTGCAGCTCCTGCCAGGTGACCAGCAGGACCAGAACTGCCCATTGTCAATGGTGACAAGAGAAGGAAAGGCCCAAGGAATGATCATTAAGTTTGGGAAGGAAACATAAAACTAAACTTAAAGAGGTAGGAAAGCTGTATCATAACTAGAGATTATTAGATGTGCTGCAGATGCTATTAATGGTATTTCAGAAGTCTGAATTAAGAAAGCCACTGAAGGCAAAAATAGAACTGTGACTGAATGACAACCAATAGAGCACTGGGGGAAGCATTTCAACATTTACTACAGACAGAGAATACAGAGATCAAATCTGGAGGAGAGAAAAAAGGATTGAAACCAATTCTGAAAAGCTTAACCATCCTGTCCAAAAAGCTAAGGGAACAATGATTTATTTAAGGGTTTATTGTTTAAACCAGTGAATATTCCAGGGCAAAAGGGAGCAATTAAGGAAGATAATGACAATGCTAATGACAGATTGCTGTGCATCAGTCTTTATTGCAGAGGATGTTATGGTGAAACCTATTCCAAACCTGCTTTCTTTAGATAATAAGGACTGCTGGTTTGAAAATGGAAATACTACAGGAAAAAGTCTAGAAAAATTCACCTGATAATCTAAAATGCCATTAATCATCCCATTTATTAATCATCCAAGAGTTCAGAAGGAATTGGAAAGTGGTGCTGCTGAGCCCCTCAGCAAACACAGGCATTCCTTCACTCAAACTGTAATTATGTGGCAGGAGGTGTAACTGGGCCAAAGAAGATTCTCACTTGTGTAGCTGTTCTCTTAAAACACTTGTTCAAGTACTCCTGGCATCTCCCAGGTGGAGCCACGGCAGCATCACAACCCTGGGGAAGCTTTGGGAAGTACAGCAATACAACAGATGTATTTCTGCTCTTCAGAAGCTCTCCCAGAGATTAGTAAATTCAACTGTTGTGAAAGAAGATTGTGGAGTCTCATAATGAATCAAAATTTCCTCTCTTCATTACTAAACTGCCCTGAATAGCTTCACATTCTGGGAGCTTGGAGTCCTTCAGGGTGGAGACTGAGGGAATGGGCTCTGCTTTGCCTCTCAGTCTGTTCACCCTGCCCTGTAACCTCCTGAGGAGCCAGAGGCACAGCTCCCTGCTCAGCACTGGGGCTATTCCATGGCATTCACTCTGTAAAACTTTTTTAAGTCACAGCACTGCAAGTTTTCAGTGAGTAAAAGCAGTTTCCACTGGAGGAAAATTTTGGTCATGGGGCTTGCTGTTACTGAATTGAAAAATTCTCAGGTAGCACTACGCTTGATTAGTAGAACCAAGACAAAACTAAGGTACTTCAGGAGTTCCAAATACAAGAGAATGACAAATAAAAAGGAAAGCATATGAAAATATGGACCAATAACACTGACAAAACTTTGTCCTGTAAATATGTCAGATTGAGAAACAGTCTGGTGACACCAGGAGAGGACAAAAAGAACAGATGGAGCACATCAGGGATGTGACAAACTGTTCAGAAGAGTGAGGGAAATGTGCAAGAGGTTTCCAACTTGTAACAGTGCTTGTCTCTGGGGTCAAAGTCTTCAGGAAAACAAACCAGTTGTCAAGTGGCTTCAATTAGCCCTGAACTGAAGCTGTTCAGTGCAGCCAAAGACTGCTCAGCTCAGGGGTACATGTTGCAGTATCTGCTATAATAAATGTCCACATTTGGAGCCAAAGGACTTGGCCATGATGAAGATAAAAATGCAGCTGGAGAAATAATAGGAATGGAGAGTTTACTATTAGAGAGAAATCAAGATTATTTGGCAATCCTTTGAATTAGAATGCTCAGGCTCAGGAGCTCACCTTAAGTATCAACAATTTATCCAGGAATTATTGACATGCAAACACAAACTGATGAGCATTATTGTGAAGTTAAAATACAAAGAACACATATAAAGGTGAATTCTACCTACAAAGTGTAAGAAGTGAAACATAAATACTACTTGGTACTGCTTTATGTATGTGTTGTGTTATCTGCAGCACAGCTGAAGTAGGCATGGAAATACTTCAGCATTTTCACTTTATCTGAAAGATGTTTGTTTGCACTGTAATAATGAAGAACACATGTAAACAGGAATACAGATGTCTTACAGGTCTCAAAACATCCTGCACCTGAAATCTGAAAGAAAGCCAGCATTGTAGCTGCATCTGCATCTCAATAAATTATTGTTCAAGTGATGTGTTTGGGGCTGTAGTAACCACATGTCTGAAAAGAGGCTTTCATTAGCTTATTCAGGATTAGGTTAATAATCTCATAAAAGTCCTATTTTGAGGAACTGCACTGAAGAATAGTTCTGACAAATGTAACAGATAATGAAACACCAAACTGCCCTCCTACAAATTCAAGAAAACCAGCCCTGGTGGCCAGATAACTTTGTGGTGTACAGAGAACCTGCCCCTGCAATCTGAGCTGTCAGTGACTAAACAGGTAAATTCTTGTCTGGAAAAGAGCAAGGTAAGTAAGTCTCTGTTCCAAAGGTCTCCTTCCACTGTCTGTTTATAAGGTTTTAGAGGGAGAATATAAAACCACGTTCTCACAGAAGCAATGGGTACTTTCTGGATCTCTCTGTCAGAGTTTTCATCTGGCCACTGCCAGGGCACCTGGGACAAGAGCCTTGTGTCCAGAATATTCTGTGATTCAGGCTTCTCATCAACTCTTCCAGCTTTGCAGAAGAGACCCACAGAGAGATCCACTCTTTCAGTAGCTCAACTGCAAGAAGTGACTCAGGACAAAAAAAAAACCACTGAGAGGTGACGAATTTCCTCTTCCTACTGA
This sequence comes from Cettia cetti, assembly GCA_013401135.1. Lineage (NCBI taxonomy): Eukaryota > Metazoa > Chordata > Aves > Passeriformes > Sylviidae > Cettia > Cettia cetti. The sequence continues at coordinate 20,365 of VZUI01025100.1, read as the reverse complement.
GAAATTTCAAAAACAGTATTTCTAATGTCAATAAATATTATTGCCTCTATTTAGAAGAAAGAAAAAAGATGCTTTTCAGGCAGACTGAGCACAACTAATGACTGCTCTAAAGCCCATGAAATCAGTGGTTTCTGTTGACTTTGGAATTGAATCTGACAGGATTTAGGAACTTTACATCTACTCACGAAGAGTGGGAGGAAAATTATTCCTAGTGATCTGTCATGTTAGACTATCAGAATGTCATGCTCTTGGTATCCCCCATGTCAAAAGAAATGGCATTGTCTCTGTCATATTCAGAGATGATGAAAATGGCAAGTGACTTCCTAACTGTCACGTCAGGGGACAAAAAAAGTCCTCTAACGGAACAATAAGGCAATTTAAGTGGAAAACAGTATTTTTTTTTTGCTATTTCTTTCAGTTTTAGAGTGGGGAACACAACACTGAAATGAACTCTATTAGCAGCTTCCTTAACTCCTTCAGTATTGCCTTTGGAACTGTAACAATGAAATTAATCTTGTGTTTTTCTGAAGGGAATTATTTAACAGATGTATTTTCATCTCAGATTAGTTACTGCAGAAACAACTTCTCCATCAAAGCAGACTCTGAATTTTTTTTGTCTCTGTGACTAGAGATTAAAAGAATGGTTTGCCCATTAAACCAGTGTTCTAAATCTCACTGCTATGACAGACTGATAATCTTGTACATATTATTGATTTAGGTAGGTTTTATGCATTTACACTGAAGTTTTTGACAATAATAACACTCTGTTTCTGAACAGACAGAAGACAAACCAGATACTTGACCATTTAATAATTCTGTACTTTAAAATATACGAGATGAGGCACAGCAGTAGAGATTATGATTATTTCTGCTCCTACAATAAATCATTACACAATAAATCATTACACATTATTTCTCCTCCTACAATAAATCATTACACAATGTGACAATCTGCATATTATCCACAACTCAGTTAAAAACAAAAGAGACAACTCCCATTTCCCATTAAATTGTGCATTTAAATAATATCTGCTACTTACACATACAATCAGATGAACATTTGTATCTATGAACAACTACTTTGGATCAAATAAGCCCAACTGATCCTTCACAGACAATTTCACAGGCACAGCTATCCTCATTTTTAAAATTCAGTTACAATTCTTGTATGTAGCTGCTTATAAGACAACATTAGTAGAAAGGAAAAATTCCATGCAACTAAAAAATGCCAAAACATTGAGAAAAAAAAATTCTTACCTTAAATGAAATGTACAGTAATGTAATTATTGGTATAGAATACTTAATCACCTGTGTCTATGAGAAATTGAAAGAAAAATTGTTTAGTTTGATGATAAATTTAATAGATTTAATTTTTAATGTATTGATATCTGAAATATTTAACATGTAGTGGAATTTAAGAGATTGAATTTTAAGCCCATATTCTAATTTTATTTTCAAGTAAAACCCTAATTACAGACCCATCATCACAGAAGATGGATTTATATCTTTAAATCTATATTCTACAAGGTGGAAAATACTGTCATTCAATATAATTGACTGCAAAGGTCTTCTCAGACTGCTGATGGTTTCTTAATATGGAGACTTCTTTAGTAAAAGTGTGGTTATTTTTCACAGCCACATCTATATTGCCATCTAGTGTGTTCCAATGGAATTGTTTAATATAGAAACCACCAGAAAATCCATTTTACTTACGAAATTTATACAAATGTACAGGAGAGAAACCTGGTTTGAGAGAACTACAAACACCATCCTGAGCCTTGCCTTGGCTTAGATCCAGCCCAAAGCCCCAGGATGAAATGCTGTGAGTGCAGTGCTCACCCTCTGGGCCGTGTAGAGATGGAGACACTTCAGGATGAGCTTCCAAACCTCTGTACTGCACAGGCCAAAGGATGCAAATACACACATGTGGGATGTCCAGAGGTACTTCATCCTGGAAGAACACAAGCTTTTCATGATCATCTGCAGCTCTACAAAGCTGCTTGTGAGAGCAGTTAATGTCTAGAGAAATTCTGAACACACTTTTCTTGGAGTTTCAGGCCTGTGAAATAACTGAGCACAGCACTGACATTGCACTTTGCTACGTGCTCTTGAAAACATCTCTGTTCCCAAAGTTCTATTCTTTATGGCAGAATTTTGGGAAATGCCTCAGTCTACACATAGAAACACACCAGGGAGAGAAAGAAGGTTCATGACCCTATCAGTTTGTGGTCAACATATTTTACACTCTTATAAAAATATACTCCATCATCTAAACAAGTCCTTACTAGAATCAAAAAAATATACCTCATTGTGCTTAATGCCAGGCATCCAAAAAGAACTGTGTGAACTAAGCTGTAGGCAGCATCAGGCCTCAGTGTCACTGTGTAGTCTTCCCTTTTTTCCTTTAACTGGACTTGATTTGAACCACTAATTGAAAAAAAAAAAAGTGTTATATTAAGTTCTGTACCATATTTCATATAATTTTCTACATTTTAAAAAGCACTGAATCTTTCTGAGGCCAGAAACAACAACCATTGCTATGAGTCCACAATCTTCTATTGCATCTATGATAGAATTTAGCCTGATGCCACCAACTTGATGCAGCATCAGGTATTTCTTTCATGTGCAGATTTCTGGAAATTAAATGGGTTTGAATGAGCTGGATTAGAATGAGATAAAATTGTTTACAATAAGGCAAGCTTGGTTTCTTGTTTGAAGCAGCTACTCCCATGTTCAGAGGGCTTTTGATGAGAGTGAAGAATTTAACTGTGGGGTTGTGCTGGTCTATCTGGATGTTCCTAGAGCCAGAGACTGGAAGCACAGTTAGGGAAAATGAGCCCTGAATGCAGTGGTTACTGCTTGAGGTGTCTAGCCTTGTGAATATATGTGGAGGGCCCCTCAAAAAACCAGAAGAAGCTGCTTCAGTGTGTGGGGTTTTCCCATTTTTTTCAGGGCATGGGATAAGTGAGATAAATGCATTAAAAATTACGGACAAGTTTGGGATTACACCTAGGATTGCAGAAAATAAGAGCTGCAGAACCCTAATTTTTAAAATTGACTGATGCAGTAAATTTATAAAGAGGCTGGTTGAATAGTACCAAAAATTATTTACAGATGATTGACATTTGACAACTACTATTGTAATATGTAATTGTCATAACACAGTTTTGGAATGCCTTGGATAGTCTCCCTTTCTCTTGCTCTCTCTCTCTCTCTCCTTTTTATCCAGTCTTCCGAAGAATCTATGACAGTAACACTAGTCAGGTGACACTCCTTGAATTTTTGGTTAATCAAGTTTTATATGATCCCTTCTACCTTTTGCCCAGGTTGTACATGCAAAACTGAGAGCTCTATAATGAACCATTTTGTTTGAACAGCAGTTCTGCCTGACTTTCTTCTGTGTTCTGTAGATACCTCAGAATCCCAGAGACTGGCTCTGGGAACTGCCAGCAGTGATGCACAGTTCCAGCTCCTGCTCCTTCACACTGATCACAAGGTTCAGCACAGACTGTTCCAGCTCCTTTCTGGGCAGTCTGAGGAGAACACCTGGGCAATCTGTGATTTGGAGTGCTTTGCACAGGGAAAATGGGATGAACTAAAGAAACTAACATTGTTTTGGATTAAGACATCCTTCCCCTGCTTTCCCTCATCCCAAAAACCCAACCAACATTACACATACAGCAAAACTTCAACAGCAAAGGGCTGGACTAAGTCTAAGGAAAGATGTTTCCTTGTTTATATTTCAATAGAAAGTTACTTATTCTGCCTGATTTCTCTATCACACACTCCACTCCTCAGCAGCTGTGCAAAGCTGGATTTGCTGCTGTGTTCACCTGTCAGTTCCTCAGCCAGCTAAAGAAAATTGATAAAAATGTGAATTACATTAAAACTGTATTTACCTGAGGTTCCGAAAGGCAACAATTACAGCTGCTGCTGTCAGAAGGAAGAGAACAAATCCATAGACGTAAAAAAGTAATGTACTGGAGAGTCTTGAAAAAGTATTTAAAGGTAGTAAACCAAAGGCTTCTTCACAAAGATACAGGTTAGCATCAAAATCTCTAAAAAAAAATAAACATCTTTGTCCATCATGTATTTCATAACTTGATGTCAAAAAGGATCGAAGTTTACCTTTTTCCCAAGAAATTATAAAGTCACAGTTGTGCAGATTATTCTTAGGGCAAATATGACATAAACATGAGGTAAAACTCTGTGATTTATTGCACACATTTCAAAAATGAATAACTTGAAGGCTTCAATTAAAGAAGTCAAATAAAAAAAACCCAAAACTGCAGCTAAATCATACCTTGTTGCTCCAAATCCAAATTTTGCTTTCAGGAATTTGAATATGTGCTCATCTGACTCAAGATTAAGAATTTTCTATGAAGTGGGAAAAGAGAAAGGAAATTATATTTTAAATATGAAAAATGTTGCACAGTAAACAGCTTTTTTGTCATTTAAATGTAACTGTAAAGCAACACAGGCTTACTAAGACGGGTGCTTTGCAATCAAAGAAGCATTCACTTTTAACTGCATTCATTGAAAAGAAAATTCAGTGAAAAACTTTACAAATGCTCAACAGTATTGATATAAAATTAAAGGTGAGCTTCGAGTTAATTTATGAAGTTTTCAAATCCATATTTCAAAGATTAGCAAAACGATCTTTAATTTCCAAAATGCAGTTTCTGACATGCAGGGAAATCTCACAGCAAATTTCATTTAATGACATTCCTGTAGATGGTTAACAAATAGCTTTTAACATAATACAATGTGTAAATTTTGATATTAAAAATTATTTGCCTACCTTAATGAATTTATTTATTAGGAGAGTCAAGCACAAGACTAGTAGAACATGGAGGATAAGTTTCCCAAGCCTATTAAGCAAGCCACCCTTTTTTAGGTTTTTCTACAAGGAAGAAAATATTAGTATTTCAGTCCTTTTTTTAAGCATTTGGAACAAAAGCATCAGAGGCTATTTGAAACAGCTGATCTGCTAGTCCTGAGCAGCACCAAATTTATATTAGGATTATGTAGGCAAAAATGGATACAGAACCAAGTACCCAGAATAAAGATACATTTCCTGCACAAAACTGAAGGGACAATGTCATAAAAGCTTTGATCTGGCAGAGTTTTGGAAGCAGCCAAACAGCCTTTCTTTGGCAGCAGCCCTGCTGTACTTACAGAACTTATTCCCTAATTTCCACAATATTGTGTGCCCTTTGAAATACCTACTCATTACACCTTCCACCTAAACACGGCCAAGGGATCCTCTGGCTCTGTCAGCTGACAGGATTTTGAGCAATTTTCCAGTTCCAAGCTCCAGATCCAGATGAGCTGCTCACAGGCAACTGGGAATAGGTGCAGACAATAGGAATGGCCCTGTAAACTCCTTTATTGTGATCAGAGGCTGTCACCAATTCCAGAATCAGAAAAATAAGAACTGTAACTACACTAAAAAAACCCTAATCTTTGAAAGAAACAATGGATTTCAGGAAGCTGAAGTCCACATGAGCCTAGCTGTCCTAGTTGTTACAGATTATTTTGTTGGAGGCAGATCCATAAATTCAAGCCAACTCCTGCTGAACCAAGTGTAAAGTCCATTTAGGCAATTTTTTTTTTCAGCATCCAAATTGCAGCTTGCACAATCATTAATGTTAATAGCAATCATGAAATTATGATGTCTGATGTGCTTGGTTAAGCTGCAGTTAGAGTAATGGAATTCATTATTTGATCAGGCAATATTTGGGTTGCTGTACGCTATAGTAATTCCTCTAATTAGTATTAGTAAATGAAAATTATAATGAAGCTAAATTACTCATTCACACACACACACATATATATGAAAATACTCTTTATTTAGTACTATAGACATATTTTGGTACCTACCTGGATTGTTCTTGCTATTAAGACAGAAACATTAAAACTTATAAGTAATGATCCAAGAATCATAGAATTGAAGAACTGTAGGACACAGACCAGCAATAATCCAGAAACCTGAATGATATAGAGCCGTGTAACCTGCAACAATAATGAGATTTTTATGTCTACAAAACTTTACAGTCATAACTGCTTTTCTCAGAAAATGCTTTATAATTTATTTTAATATCAATTATTTTTTCAAAGAACTTGTCATCTTGAAGTAAATCATTACATTTAAAGCCATTACTATCCTTTTTATATTTATGTCCTGAACTACTATGGTTAATATTTTATGCCCATTTTATACTTAAGGAAGCCTGATCTTATAATCAAGCAGATAACTGCAGTGTGAAGAAAATATTAATTACTTAGTATTTGGAAGATGTTTTCGTTTTCTTTAGTCCAAGAAGTGTTTCTGTAGCCTTGGTGATGTTTTTATGACCAAAGAGTTATTGCTCAATGCAGTTCTACAACCAAACATCCCCTGCCTTCTCAAACTTTTCAGTAAGAGTTCAGTATAATCCCTTTTGGGGTATGCTAAATTATTATCAGTGTTCAGCTCAATGTAAACACTAAACCCCAGCTGATTTTCTGACACAGTGGTACCAAAAGATACATTTTACCTCACACAAAGATCCCAGGTTCAGTCTTGTACTACAGCAGTGGTGTAAATCAGTATCAAAGAGCCCACCAAACTCCAACAGCTCTAAGCAGTGCTTTTTTGAATATGAGTACAGACACAGTGGTGTGGTGAGTCTGTTTTGGAGTACCTCAGGATGAAGCTGATAATTTGCTGACTTTTAAGGTAGCTGACCAGTCATTAAATGTTGACTTCAGCTTGCAGTTGCAGATATAATGAAGAGTTCAGAAATTTAAGTAAGCCACATTTATCTTGATATGCAGGCACCATAATCATTTTCAGTTAAATTAATACAATCAGTAAAGTTCAAGTCTGCTTCAAATTTAAAATGAATTTACATGAATTACTCTTCATCCTCCTGTAACCTTTCCTAAAGTTGGAACCTTTTTCAACCAGTGCAAGCCTTCACCATGCATAAAATGATCTTGGTAGAATTTCAGAACAATGCTAATATCAAAGACAGTGTTCTCATCTTCTAGAGTACATTTCTGTTTTGTAAGATTGACTGTCAATGATCCCTGATCGTCTTAGTAAGACTTGTTTTATTTTCTGGCTTATCCAGCTCAGCAACACAGCAGAGGCAATGCTGTTATTTTGTGGTGAATGTCAATGCAGCCAAGACAACTGCTTCTCCCCAGCATCCTCCTCCTGTGTACAGAGCTTGGCCCTGACTGGCAGAGGAGGGGATGCACAATGCCTGAGGCAAAACTCATACACTGCTTTGACTGCAGCTCACACCAAGATGTCCTGTGGCACTTTTTTCTTCTGGCAACCTTGAGAGGCCATGCTAAAGCTGTGGTATCAGATCAGCTGTTAGGATGGTGTTTGAAGTGTCAAACTGTGTCTAAACAAAAGCAGACAAGAACTGAATAGACATGAGCTACGTTCAAGTGAACAAAACCCAGAAATGGTGTTCTTTTCATCATTCACTTTTACTCTTGCAGGATATATGCCCTGTGATCACCTCAAAGCACAAGGCACACTGGATAATCTGTATTACTCTGGGCATCCAGGCCACTGGTTAGGAAAACATCTTCCCAACTGCTGGCTTTATGAAGGCAAAGAAACAGAAGTAGGCTCTTTCCAAAGCAAGTTACCTTTGCTGTGGGAAGCATGTCCAAGCAGTCCAGTATGAATAATGCCAATGCTTGTATCAGCATCATAAACTGGTTAAATTGCCAAGTCAGGCTAAAGAGAAACGTTGCTATGAATACAGCCATGAGTGTGAGCCTCTGGAAGGAGGGAAGAAAGTTTTATTTTACTTTATATTTTCCTTCATTAAAACACAAAAATCAAGCAAAAAGAAACCCCAAACACCCAACCAAAGCGCACCTTAATATTGTTTTATTTTAAAACCACTTTTAAAACACTGAATTTTCTAACAGCAATAACAGCTTGGAGGATAACAAACATTAGAGTTACAAATTCTTGAGTTATGTCTGTGTTTTACCACTGTAACACCATTTTCAAGAAAACAGTGAGATCTCAGATAATTTCAGCCCCCAGATGAAAATGCAATACCTGTTTTACCCTGGTATAAATAGCAGTTACTTGATCAAAATTTGGAGTAGTAACTTGAGAAATGTTAAGTCAAAGAAACTGTATCAGCCATTTGCTTTAGTTCTTGCAGATCAGGACAGTTTCCTGTTAGTAAGCTTATTTATTGTGTCACACTTGTCAGAAATACTCACTTCTTGAGCAGGCTGTAAATGAGTTCTGAGCAGGTATGTGATGGCTGCTATCTGAACAGCAAAGAATGGCAGTGCCCAGTTCTCCCTTAAAGGAATGGTGAATTCTACCCTTGTAGTATCTACTCTGTACAAAACAGAGAGTTCCACAAATTTAAAATCAAGCCAACACTTGGTGACAGAGAGCTTGCAATGACAGGCATCTTTGTGCTATTTTAACTCCTTATTCATAAAAATGGAGCTCTACACTCCAGATCCTTCAAAACACCTGGCTCTGAAAATAAATCTCTATGAAGGTTCTGCAAGTTATCCATTGTTCCTGCATCTCAAATGGATGTACTTCAGCTTCACTAACTGTAAAAAAAATATACTGTGGATTACATCTTATGAAGCACAACTCAGGTAATTTAGAAATGACAAATACAGCCCAAAGTAAAAGCACTCTCCAAATCCAGCTCGTGGATTTCCACACCACAGATCATTTTACTTCATTTTTTGGTTTACAAATGCACACAAAAGAATATAAACAGAATATAATTTCCACTGTGCTCACAATGACTTGAGTGTGAACACAGTTTAATTGCTTATAAGCTTTTTGGTAATTTTTTTAAGCTTTTGAACACAAGAAGTATGGGATGGAAGAATTCCCCAAAGAACAGTCATTAGCAAAACCTGATTTCAAGGTTAAAAACAAAGAATAATTCTCTTTTTCCTGGTGTAGAGAAAGTATTTGCTAAAAAGGCAAGTAAGCAACATATCTGAGACATGCTTAGCTGGAGGAAGAACGTGTCTAAATGGAGTTACTCAGTGGCCTCAGAAGTAATTCATCTGCACAGAAAGTCTTTATCCAATTCCATTCCATGCACTTATTATACTGCATAAAGGAAACAAGCTCTCACAGCTCAACAATTATTAGAAAGATGGACAAATTTGCTCCAAATATTCTGTGAATGGAAGAGATGATCTCATGAAAGAAACGTGTGAAACACCGTACACTGCATGGGGCTTTTAATTACTTTTATATTTGGAGAAAGGAACATCTTGCCTCCATACACCTGTAATTATTCTGTAGTGGATGTGCTTGCAGATAAATTCCTTTAGAGCTGCTCATTAACATATCAAACATTTCTGGTAGAACCAAGACTGTACTTTTATTTTCTTGAGTAATTTACAGGTAACAGCCAATGTCACCAGACTTAGCTTCATGCCAGCAGCTGAATTGTGGCACAAAGCCAGTTCTTAGGTTTTATCTCCAAACTGATAATTCTTTAAGTGATAAAGCACTAAAACAGCTCAATTACCACGTTTTCTCTCTGAGGCTTAGTGCAGGAGATGGCTACAGAATAAGGGAAGAGAGGAGCTGAACTTCAGGTGAGCTGAGGCTGTGGAAGGAACCCCTGGAGGCAGGTGTGGGCAGTGAGGAGACACCTGAAGGGTGTCTTTAGGTCATGCAGATGTCTCTAACAGCTGAGAGATCCTAGGCTGGAGAAGGCAGGGTACATCACCTGGAGCTCCAGACACATCTGAAAGATGCAGTCCACTTTCAGAGACCAACTTAAGACAAAACTTTCTACTCAAACTTCCTGAACCTTTAAAAACCCAGTCTGATATGTCAGTTCGTTTCTGATTGTTTTCTAATTATTTTTTGTTATTTAAACATTTTTCCATTTTCTGCCTAACTGGTGGAGGCCTTATAGTTTCATGTTTTGTTCAATTAATCATGCAGGGAAAGCTTTAACGCCTTACCTTTGAAACTAGGTACAATTTTAGAAAGATTGAATGTTTAATCTCACTTACCTGTTTGTAATATACCAGCAAGCTGCCAACAACCCTGAAAGCCATGTTCCACTAAGAAGCCAGCTTGTTACATACAGAGCAATGACATAAACTGCCTGAAGTCCAAACAAAGTGTAGATATAAAAATAAACAGGCTCTAGGTATTGCTGTAAAACACAAGAATACTGATGTTGACATTAAAGCACTCACAGGGGGGGATTATACTTAGCATGAATTAGGTTTTGATTTTATAAATTAAAAAGGCATCAGGAATATTTCTAATTAGAAAATATCTACAAAGGGGAGCTATGATTCACTGCGCAATCTTCATAATGCACTTACAATCTAAAGCCATAAATAAATGCCTACCTGAATTGGAAGAATCCTATACAGAATGCTGAGAAACACCTCCTGGTAAACATTCATTCTTTCAAGTATGTTAATTGTCCTCACAGATTCAGTTTTATTGTCATATACTAAACCATGTAAACCTTAATGATAAAGAGAAATTGAAATAGGAGATTGTCATTTTCCCCCTCCATCTTCATTTGAACAGTGAATAACTTTTTCAAAGGTATTTTAGGATCTCTCATCAGAAACTGCAAACTTTGAGTCAACGATTCAGAACATATTACCTCTGAATCAACATGACCTTCTGAGGTCTTCAGCTTCCCTGCTTCAAATATGACTCACAGTGCTAATTGAAGTACTGTATATTTAGTAGTGTATAAACCATTTATTTTTATACTTCCATCCCCAGCATAGAATCTGTGTACATTCTGGATCCTGAGAACTGTTCTTGGCACTACTTTAATCCCAGGTGAAGTTAATATTGAAGAATGTGGAGTATAAGCAAAATTGCTAGGGAGCAACAGCTAAATATCTAGAAAACATGAGACTGAGAAAGCCCCATCACTGTATATGATTTCCTTGGAAGCTGCTCCTTGTGTCACTTACTGTCCAGGAATACAGCAAAAAAACATTGCCCCTTCCCAGAGATAGCTCATAGCTCAAATTAAACAAGAGAAGAATAAAAATGAAAGTAATAAACTGAATAAACCAGCAAGCTGAAACCCTAACAGATAGGAAAGTTGTCCCTCAAAGCGATTGCCTTCATCAGCATGTGATGGTGTGGCACAGAAACCAATGCATCATTGTGAAATTTATTATGTCCATAACTCAGTGGCTCCCTGGCATAGGAACAGAATAAATCTGTCTTCAGTACAATTGTTACACTATCTTTCATCATTATGGTATGCCTTGTTCTCAATTATATTTGAAAAAAACCCCAACCAAACCTACAAATAGTCAGCTGCAAAACTTACTTTACAGTTTACAATACCTTGCTGTATGGAAGCAGCCTGAATCATCTGTTTGTAGTAGGAATAATAAAGTCCACACTCGGTTCTGAATGAAATTTCTCTTTCGACCTCCTGCAAGTGAAGTTCAACAGTAAATTCACTTTCCATTTGCTTTTCACCATCATCCAAAGCTGCCTTCAGCTGCAACTCCTGCTGCACCAGGGAAACTGAGCTCCAGAGGGGCTTCAGCTTTTGGGTTTCACATTCTAAGCAGCTCAATTCAACTAAAGGTAAACATACATGGACAAATTAGTGTGAGAGACAAATGGCTGGGGTGCAAGTGACTCTTTTAACTGGGAAATGTACATGTCTCTTGTGATTCTGATATGCTGCTTGGAAATATTTTGGGTATTTCACTATTTTTTTGTAATATGACAAGTTTAGATTGGCACAGTGGTCCACAGCTGGACTGTAAAGCTGCATATCCCTGCTTGGTGCATTTAACCTTTTCTCCCAGATGTAGTTATCCCATTGTGCTCCATGGCTTTGCCAGCTCAAGGCTCCATTAATTCAGTGTGCTGTGTGGGGGCTGCACCATAATGCCAGGGATATTTCAGCTGGCAGGGGATGCTGCTGCCCACTTGTTCAACACTGCTTCTTGCAGGAAGCCAGCTGTCATCACTCTCATTCTTAAACTGCAGGTGAAAGGAAAAGGGACTTTTTACTTTGCCTTAGGGCTAGATGAACTTCTTATTTCTAATTAGAAATGTTCAAATTATTTAAACTAGGTACACTTCAAACCAGGCACATTTCAAACTATGCCTTTTTCCTGGCTGATATTGCAGCAGATGGAGTCTACTAAGATCTGAAAGCTCTTTGCTTTGGAATGCACTTCCTTTTGTTACCTCATTAGTTGTGAAGACCTAATGAAATTTCACAAATCCACAGCTTTGGGCAACCACATTAAAACAAAGCTGGCATGAACAAACAATCTGATGAGAACTAACAATTGTCTTATACAGAATTGTTCTATTATTAGTGATCTTTTTAGTTGTTTGTATAATAACATCCCAGCAAATGTATCTCCTAAGCAGTAAGTTAGAAAAAGTCTCTATCCAATTAGGAAAAGTTTATATTGAGATTTGAAAATCCAGTAACATCCCTGTATGTGGTATATGCAAGTCACTAAAAAAAAAGTGCAATTTATAAAAATAACCTTATCAATTCATCTTTCTGTACAAAAGAATGTTACTGAAATAACACAGTATTACTTTTTCAGAGACTTTTATGAATGCCATACTTGTTAATGTAACCTTGCACAGAACCCCAAGATTTTCAACTTATACAGTCCCAACTCTTATGCTGGAGCAGAATCAATTCTATTTCAGAGCTAACATAAAGGTCGACAAAAAAATCATGTTCTTCTCTCCTCTACTGCCCAGGACAGGTTCTTATCTCAAAGCACATGTTTTATTGAAGTCAATTGTTGACAAACCAATATTAGTTCTGGTCTGAGAAAAGTCAATAGATAAAACCACAAGTGATTCAATCTAAGTTCACAATTAAACTCTCCAGCTGCCCTGTGAGATATAAATCCCCATCATACCAAAAGCCACACACCTGGCAAAACGAGAGTGCTGGATTTTGAACAAGCTCTAGTTTCAAATTTCTCACTACTGAAAAGTTTTCTAATACCAAAAGGTGGCTGACTCTTAAATGCTCGTGAAGGAAAAAAAAGGGGAATGCTAACATTTGGAATTTATTAAGGGGGAGAGACGAGTCACAGAGGGGGATCTAATTAGCAAAAATGCATTCAAACATGATTAATTTGTAATCCTGGCACCAGCTGTATTCAACCAAATGCTATACTTTATGAGACAAACACTAGTGAGTTTTACATCTGTTTCATGCTAAGATAACATCTGTTTTATTCACTCAAAATACTTTTCCAGTTCCACAGCAATTTATACTTTTCCTAGCACTCTATGTCAATAAAAACATATAGACTTATGGGTAAACATGCTTATCTGTCTGCACATTCACTTTGTGAGGCTGTAACAAAGAAGTTATCACTGTTGCAAGGGAAAATAAAAAAACACTGTCCTCTGGGACACACAGAGAACTGCTTATTATTTCAATTTATGCAATTGTATCCTACTAATATTAAGCATTCACAACCAAATACAAAGGACTTTCTCTCAAGGGCAGTGCAAAATTTTAGAGCTTTTGATTCCCCAAACTCCTTAAGCAAGTCCTTCAGAATGCTGAGCAAGCAGCCAAAGTCTGAGTTGAGTTTTTCTATAAATAATGAGCATAAATAAAGCTCCAACTACTTTTCTTTTTTTAAGATAACTAAAACAAAATTTGTGTAATTGAAGCTATTTAATAGTTTTTCAATTTAAGACCAGGAAGATTTGAAAATTTTCTCAAGTGTACAAGTGGAAACTCACACACAGCTGCTGAAAATGTTCTCAGTTGAGAACAAGGCCTCAGCAAAGCTATTTAATCCTTGGACAGCTCTCCTGGCTGCTTAACCCTGAGCCCTTCTGCTTGAGGGGCGTGTTCCAGATCAGATCTGATCCAGAGTAAAAGCACCCCTAACACCTGGACAGGCACTCCTGTGGAAAAGTCCTGCCAAAGTCCTGGCTGCCCTCCTTCCCTTATGCCTGAGCATTCGCTTTGTGCAGTTCTCATTATCTGTTTCCCCGCTTTTCTTCACAGAATTATTGAATGTTTGGGGCTGGAAAGGACCTTAAAGCCCCTCCAGTGCCACTGTCCCAGGCTGCTCCAAACTGCAATGTGCAACCTGGCCTTGGACACTGCCAGGGAGCCAGGGGCAGCCACACCTCCCTGGGCAATAATCCTTAGCTTGTATTCAAAATGTAAAAAGGAAAAATACGAGCTCTTCACAGACTAAATCCTGGCACCCTCATCCTGAAAGACTTACAATCTTTTATTTTATTCCTGACTTCCTGCAAGCAGCAATTTTATTACAGGAAAAATCAATAACAGTATCTAAATGCTTACTCAGAGGAGGTGAAGAAGAAATGAATGCTCTGAAGTTTGTTTTTCTTACAGTATTAATTTGCTACATGGCCTTGGCTCATTCCTGTTCAAAGTTTCTTCAGAATTTGCACTTGAACAAGCAATGCAATGGCTGACAGGAGAGGTGGGCCCACATTTTGGTATTTGCAGAGCAGATTCTGTTCCCAAAAAATGCTGCACTGGAGGGGCAGCCACTAATCTGCTACTGAAAATCACTAAAAATAGACAAGCCATTTCAGATGTTATGCCAGAACTTTTACAGAAAACTGAGAAAGGATTTTTGGATAAGAAAACTGTTTTGACTTCCACCATCACAAACAGAAACGCCTGTTGGTTTAATGTATATCAGAAGGGATTAAAAAATTTATCTTCAAAGTTATTTGATCAAGACAAGTGATTATAACCTGTGATCTCTGCTGGAAGGGGACACAAACACAGCTTCTGACTGAATGATATGCTGAATCTTTTCTGGTTTTTGGGATTTTTTAAAATTATTCTTTCAGAAAGTCTTGAAATAAAAATAAAAAAGCAGCAATTGTGTACTTCCTTCATTGCATAAGCCACTCTTCAAGATGTGCTTTTTCAGTTTTTCTGGTAAGAAAACAATTGTATACAGCTTTCTCCTGTGACCATGGCAAATTGATAATAGCAGGCACATTTACCAGCAAACAAGAACAAGACTCACACACAGAGCAGCAGCTGAAATCAATGCACTGTTGAAAGCCATATTCAAAATACAGCAGAACAGTTTAACAACGACCAGACAGTTTTTCTACTTGGGTGAACCATTGCTGGAAGACACCCAAAACTGAACTGGCTTTCAGTGAATTGCAATTGAAATTACAGAAAGGCAATCACTGCGTGTGTGCAAGTCCTGACTCCAATTATTTAGGAGTTAGGAGTCATGATTTTGCATAATAAACTCTTTTTACTTCCAATTTTCAGAGCTGAGTACAACTGCATACTTTTTAAATATGCAGTTGTAGTGCTCAAACATCAGTAGGGTCTCCAGAACAAAAATTCCACCTTTTGCACCTAAAAGGTGCAGGTACAAACATCTGCCTGGTGCAGAAATGTCAGAAAAACACTGCAGACCTCCTTCAAATAGAAGAGCACCTTCACATAAAAAGAAAAGATGACAAAACAGGTCTCCCATTACATCTCTGTATTCATTAAGTTGCTACACAGACCCTTCTGAGCATGAATTCTTATCATCTGACTAATTGTAGCTTACTGGATGAAAGGAATGAAGTTCAGGAGAATAATGCACTGTTAATAAAACTTTTGTATCAGATTTCAGCAACATAAACCCTCAAATTTGCCCCATTTACAGCCAATTCAGGGTGACTGAAGTTAGTAGTTTAAAACATATGGAAATAGAACTGATTTAGAATTTTTCTTTTCTATGTTGCAGAGCAGTGGTGATGCTCTATTGTATTTCACAGGCTTGGGAGTTAATAAAACATTGCACGTGCATTTGTAATGCATTCATTTTTTTATTCCATGTTATGTTTAATGAAACTATAATGAAATGAGATCACCTCTGCATTTCACTAAGCAAGGCAGGCAAAAATTGAGGGGAAAGGATTAGACTACAGTTCAACCTTCTGAGAATCTAGGCAGGGGTATGAACTAAAATAAAACTTCACCTTTTCAAATTTTGTAAAGTTCAGTTAATACCTGCAAAAATATATGCTTTGGCCAAACTATAAAATGTTAAGAGGAAAAAGCAAATTTTCCACTTATTTTCCATGTAATTTTTGAGGGTCTTATCTTTCTTAGCATATAGTATGTGCTGTAATGATAAGATTAGCCAATTCACAAGTGCTGGAAAACATGTACAGACCCCTGGAGAGACCACACTCCTACACACAGGCACAGAGACATCTGTGCATTGTTTTACAGACAGTGGGATGAGCCTTTCTGCCTCAGCTTTGCAGGAAATTTCAGATTCTTCATATGCAGTCTTCTCCTCTTCCCATACTACTCCTAAAGCAGGATTCTGTTTAAAATGAGCACCAAATGCATGCCCTGGTGGAGATCACATCCCACTGAAGAAGGGATATGTGAGACCAGAGAGAGTCTGCAGCTCTTTCTCCTTTACCCTGCTGGTGGATGAACTTCCTGCTTTTTAGACTCTTTCCATCAAACTGGCAGAAGCTGCCCTTGCTGCAGGGTTAGCAGCTATCCATCACCTCCATGGGATGAAATAACAGCTACACAGACAGCAGAAACCAGACTACAAAAAACTAGAGGGGTTTATTTCCATTTTGATATCTAGTGGCATTCTAGTGTACTTAAAATGAAAACAATAATTATCAAATGAAACAACTGTTTCACCCATTGAGAGAACAACTTAATTACACCTACAGAACTGCTTAATTCAGTGTCCTCCTCTGGGTCAGTCTGACAGAATAAAAAGATGTATCCACTATGTTCATACATTGACACAAGCCCATGCCTGCCTGTACTTCAAAACATAAAACACCAGGAAGTTATTCACTATTTGCTTTTGTGAGGAAAGGCAAACCCAAGGTGTACCTTCAATATATTGTGCACAATCTCTCTATATAATCAATGGGAGAGAAGGGTGGGTACAACACACTGTTATATGTATAATGCAACAGCAATTGTTGCAGTAAATGCAAATTATTTGTATTAGTGGAATATAAATGTTTCTGGGCCACAAAAAGTGTGTAGCATAGAAAAGACATATTGCAAGGCAAGTATTCCAGTTAAATATATGTACTCTTTGAACAACACAATACACAGACCTAGCAGAATGGATTTTAGGCATTTGAAAGGGAAATGACTCACCTGTTCTTTTCTCTGGTTAAATTTAGCTGTGGGTACAGCTGCATTATTTTCTCTGCAGTGATTCTGTGACAAAACTAGTCAGTCCTGGCTTGTGGGAATGGTTGGGTTTACATTAGTGAATGGCAGAAATATGTTTTGAGGTTTGCACATTTAGAATGACATTATATAAAATTAGTATTGAATGCCAAGAGACTGTCCCTAAACTGTATTAAACTATCACAGTGTAAATACAACTCAAGAACTGTGTGCCAGGATTTTGCACATTATTTCTTTTACCTGTTGGTTTTTATTTTAATTTTAGATTGCTTTGGATAAAAGCAAGATGATTATAGAAAAGCATATAGTAAAATATTGAAATTCTATTGTACATAAAGACCACTTTTTGGAAGAACCATAGCTGCAACTCAGGAGCTCTCTAGCAATATTTTTAGAGGAAAAAATTGGGGACAGGTATTTATAGAACTGATGAAATACAGTGGGAAGGGAAACAGCTTTTTTAAATTGAATTTTGAAAAATGAAATATTCTGGTGTTGAGCAGGTTACAAGACAAATACACAGAAATGAAATTTCAACTAATGCTCACATTGATGCTCCACAAAACTACTGATGAAACTAGGAAAATGACTGTTACCTTGATATTGGAAAACCACAGGTCATTTTCATGCAGCGTAGCCACATAAACAGAAGTAAGAAGTCCAAGAGAGATGGCAACAATTCCACCAACAGTTATTGAGAGTATGTTCCACAGCTTTCCACCTGGAGGATCTTGGAAAAAAATATTTCAGTCTGTAATTGTGAAACATATTACTGAACCTGTCAGTACAGTTTACATTCTGCAGGTAAAGGACACCTGGTTTTAAAACATCTTTATGGAAATGTGGGTTTTATTTTCTCATATAGGAAAATCAGAGTATTTTAGTTACATACAAAGTGAAATAAAGTGTGCCTTAATTAGTCTACGTGAAATTTAAGAACACCATGATTCTGTACAAGTTTAACTCAGTGCAATAACTAATCTATAAAGATGAATTGGAATATCTTCCAGAACATTCTAAACTCAAGCAATACGGGATGACTGATAACAAAGTAGGAAATTCACATCATCTTCACAGGACTAAAAATAGCTGCCTTTTTGGGGGGGTTTGCTCAGTTTTTGTAAAAAACAACAGTGAAGGTTCAGAAGCCTCACTAAGTCCCTACAAAGAGACTGAACAGCAGCCAAAGCAGCCTTTGATGATGGTGTCATGCTCTGAATTGCAGATGGGCTCCTGCTGACACCAGAGCAAGGTCAGGGGTGGGATGATGGCAAAGGGAGGATGTGCTCTGGGTACCTCCAGGCCTTCACTGTGCACTCGCATTCCTGGGGCTTTGCTGGGGTTTTTGTACTTCCAATGTTAATGGCAGGTTTCCTATGGATTAGTGATCTGGAATTGTATTTTTGAAATGGCTATTTTATACTGTGACATCTGCTTATGGGTTCCAACAACACAATTCCATGGAACTGAGGGCTGGGCTGCAGGAGAACTATGATCACTTGCCCTTTTTTTCTATAGCCTAAGTGTGTTTGTGCAGAAACAACAATGCAGCTTTCCTTTTATGGCCCAAATGCAGAGAAACATTTAGAATTTAGATCAAAATATCCCTTAAAATAAGTTAATCTAAAAATACCCCCCAAAATAAGGAACTTTATATATATAGCTCTAAAGCTATAATTCCATGCAAAGATGTTGTCAGAATACCATTATTTAAACAGATCCTGGAATTAAGATGTTTAATGACTCTCTTTCAAATTTACCTAACCAGTGTCCTATAGATTAAAAACCAAAAGTTTGCAGTTACATTCAGATTGCATATGCAACCTGCTTATTTTAAAGTACATTTCACCAGTTTCAAATCCTTTTACACTACCAATGATTTGGACTGGGATTCATTCAAGAACTTTGGATGACTACATACAATCTGATAGTGTGTCACCAACAATAAATTGAAAAAATTGTTCTCACCAATTCAAATTGCAGCAATCTGCATGAGACCCTCTGTCTCATCCAATTAATTTTGGTGGTGATATTCAAGTAATGCATTTGGCACATACCTAGTTCTGAGCTGTGCTTAGGACAGATCAGAACCTAAACACTGCTAAGAAGCCATAATGTCACTTTGTTTTTCATTACCCACCAGGCAGAACTTTCCCATCAGGCTTCACATTTGTCTCCTCTGAAGGCTGATCTTCAGCTGCTTCTGTGCCTTTTCCAACCCTTCTCTGTCTTATGGTTGTCATGATGTCAGTCACTTTAATTCATTATTCTTCAGCCTGACTCCTAAATGGACACACACAAGCAATGCATCTTCCTACCCAAACAGTCACTTGATACTGTATGAAATATGTGAAAATAAGCCCACATCTTACTGACATCACAGACTGACTTCCAGAACTCTACTGTACATAAACTCTATCTTATCTAAATGCATGGGGTTTTTTTTCTTTAAATCTACACCATTCTGCAAATGAAAGCATAGAAAACATCTTAGAATTATGAAGACTAACTTTCACCATTTTGCATACATACATGAGAACAGCTTTTCAGAATGATTCATTATTTTGCCTGCTTTCACTTTTTTAGCCCTTGACTCAAAACACAAAACAGGCTCCTTTTTAAAAAAGTCTAAGCCCTTCAAAAAAAAAAGTTTGTCTTTTCAGTATATTTTAGTTGGGTGCCTAAAATATGAAGCCAGTCATTTAAATCCTGGCTTTCAGGAAATCCCTTAAAAAGGGAGTCAAAAGATGCAAAAATGATGCCAGAGAACACTTGTGTTATAAAAAACTAGAGACAGCATTAAAAGAATACTTGAACTTTTATACACCATAGATTTTGAGAACACCACAAGACAAAAAATTCAGCCAGTCATTGCTTTGTCAACTGCCAGGTCTCTCTGAGAACAATCCATACACAGCACTGCTCCCACCCCGTCTCTCTGCACCTGGCAGGCAGTGCCATCCCAGCCTGGAGAGCAAACCTGCTCCATCCCAGCCTGGAGAGCAAACCTGCTCCATCCCAGCCTGGGGAGCAAACCTGCTCCATCCCAGCCTGGAGAGCAAACCTGCTCCATCCCAGCCTGGAGAGCAAACCTGCTCCATCCCAGCCTGGAGAGCAAACCTGCTCCATCCCAGCCTGGGGAGCAA
>VZUI01025098.1:0-17942 GCA_013401135.1 Cettia cetti | reverse complement strand
CCCGTTCCCCGCTCCCCGCTCCCGATCCCCGCTCCCCGTGCCCGGTCCCCGCTCCCCGTGCCCGGTCCCCGCTCCCCGTGCCCGGTCCCCGCTCCCCGTGCCCGGCAGGGTCCGGGCCCAGCTCTCTGCAGCTCTGCAGCAGCTGCTGCCCCTCCTGCCCGAGCAGGGGAAGTTCTGTCCCTCCCCAGCGGAGCCCGCGGGCCGCTGGCAGCGCACGGGCTCGGGCCGGGTTTTCGCTCCCTGGGCAGGGCTCGGACATTCCCGGCTCCGCGGCCGGGAGAGAGCGCGGAGGATTCGGGGTGCAGGGTAAGGGGGAGCCCCGCGGCACCTGCGGCTGCCCAAAGCCCGTACCGAGGGCAGGCGAAGGCCGGGCCGCGAGGAAGAGGAGCACCGAGGCTGCCCAGCCCCGCCCGACCCGCCCCGGGCACCTCCCGCCCCGGGGCTGGGGCACGGATGCGACACTCGGGACAGCAGGAGACGGTTCCTGCCCGGAGCTGCCCGGGGGCCTGGCACGCCCTGCGTTATGCACACGCACGCTTCCCGCATCTGAATGCCGTGATAAAATCCTGCTCCTAACCACACAAGCCAAAGCCATAAAATTGTGCTGCACAACCATTAAAGGAGTCATAAATAAAAATTATTTCACAAAGGCAAGTGTCCCTGCAGGGCTGGCAAAAGAAAGTAATCTTTTTCCTTTATTAATTATTTCACTTAAAAAGTAAAATAAATTGACCAGCTACCGAGCTTGTCAAAAGCTAAATGGGAACTGTCACACAAACAAATGTTCTGCTAATGTCGGAAAAGAAATTTGCTTTGAAAGAGGAAAGATTATCCAGCACTGCTGCTGGATAAGGCGGTGCAAGGGTTGTCCTCAAACTTACAGAGGAAGAAAGCAACAGGAAGAAGAGATCTCTGACTATTTTACCCGGCACACAATAAGGAAAAAGCAGAAAACGCGGCCTGCAGCGAGGTGCCCGTCAGCGTCCCGAGGAGCTGGGGTCCCTGCCAGCCTGGGGGCTGGTGCGGCGCTGGAGCACAGCCCCGGAGCTGCCCACCTGTGCCACGGGAAGCTGTCCTGGCTCGCCCGCCTGCCCGGGGCATGGAGGGCTCCTGCTCCCCCGGAGATGGCACCGAGGGTGGAGGCAGGGGAGCGCCAGGCAGGCGCTGCTCACAGCTCTCAGCTGCGGGAGGGCTCGGCTGCAGCAGCTCAGGCCATTCCTGGTGAGCAGCGCGCTGAACTCCAGGCACCCCCGGCCGCTCCAGCCCATCCCAGCTCATCCCAGCAATTCCCGGGGCAGCCCCGGCTGGGTGCGGCCGGTGCCCGCAGCACCGACCCTCCTTTGCCGGGGCAGCCCCCGGCGCTGCAGGCAGCGCCCTGCACTCACCTCTGCCCCTCGCGGTCCCCCGGCCGCCCCGCGGGCACAGAGGGCAGCAGGAACGTCCTGCCTTCGGCTCTGGGTCCCCCCGTTCCAACACAGCACCGGAGAGCAAGGAGGCCCCGGCAGGAGCGAGCCTGCGGAGCCCGGGCAGTGCCAGGGCACCATCCCGGCAGAGGCTCGGGGCTGCCGTCCCTGCGCAGCCCCTGCGCTGCACGGAGCAACACTGACCCCCTGTGCGGGCGGCGGAGCCGTGCAGCAGCGGCCGGGACAGCCCCGGAGGTCTAAGGGCGAGGGGGACACAGCCCTGAGCCCGCAGCACCTGCTGGAGCAGCGCCGCTGGATGGACGCACCCGGAGCCCCGGGCTGCCAGGCACCGGGCTGGGAAAGGCCCCAGGAGCTTCCCGAAGCCCCAGGCGCTTTGTCCGGCAGCAGGTGAGGAGCCGCATCAGCGCAGTGCTGCGCACACCCCCGTAAGGCAGGGGACCGTGCAGGCTCGGGGCAGGGCCCTGGCTCTGTCAGCCTCTTCCTTAACGTTTCCAGCTTCCTCTCATTCTGCTCGCGGGACATGGGCTGTTTGCTTCCTCAGGTATCTCTCTAAAAATAACCCCTGGGAACAATCGGTGCTCCCCGTGTCCAAACCCCTTGATGTTATTCAGCCTATGAAAGTGACCTTCATACTGCAGCAGACTAAAAAACTCCATCCAGGCAAGAAAAGAGCACAGAGAGGAGCCAGAAAATGCCAGCCTGGCCACAGCACGGGTCTGACGGCACAGGGAGAGACTCAGGGTGTCATCCACCCACTGATTCATTGGGCTGTTCTTCTGAGGGCATGGGGAGCAACATTCATCCATTATTTCTTCCTATGAAAATCAAACCCCGCACGCTTCCCTGGAAATGTCACATCCCTCGTGCAGGAGAAGCTGTTCCTGAGCTGTAGGAGCACAGGCCCCCGAGGGGTGGGGGGCAAGAAGCTCTGCGGGAACTTCCTGGTGAAAAGTAAATCGGTAAGATGGGTTCAGCATCTCAGCCACGCCCAGAGCAAACGGGAACATCCTCAGGGGGTGGGGAGAGCGTCTCAGGCCGTCTGAGGATTAGCTCACAGACAAAGGGGATCTGGCTGGGGCTGGAGGGGACGGAACCCCACATGCACTGGGGTCACTCTGCCACGTGTGGCACCTGCAGGGCACAGAGCTGGCACGGCCCCGGCCCCCTGCCGCAAACACCGACCGCTCAAACCCGGGCACTGACACCTGCGGAGAGTTTGCTTCTGGAAACCGTCATTTTTAGCATATCCCTTGAAAACACACTTCTTGGATGGCTCAGTCAAGAAATACAACCGCACAAAAATAGCAGAGACTCGTCAGCCTGGCATCCGCCTGGCAGCGCCGGGGGCTCGCTGCTGCCGCTCCTCTTTCGCTGGAGACACTTCAGGGAAGTGCTTTTTTTTTCTATTTTTGTGCTCTGAAATGTGTGAACAGTTAGAAACTGCCGAGAATGACACTAAAGAGCTCCAAGCCGTGAGTGTTTAGGACTGTTCACACCCTTGAGTGCATGTGAGTACCGTGATACAAAGGAAAACAAGGCTGTACAAAAGGAGCTGTTGGATCCCGATAACACTGTTCCGATTTTTTCCCTTTCACTGCAAAAAGCCACCAAACCCCCCCCCAAACCAACAGCAAAGGAAAATCTCGATTCTGTGGAATAGGATAATTTGTTACGCTTAACAGCATTAAACAGTGGGATTTGGGGATTAGCACAGGTGGTCGGGAGCTGCTGCGGCTGTCCAAGCAAAGCAAGAGCAGCTCCTGCCCAGCGTCACCAGCAAGGACAATTCCCCTTTCACCCCTTCCCAGGGAGGCTCAGGGCTCTGCTGCCAGGGGCGAGCCCGGACACCCCCACAGGCCACCCTGGGACAGGAGGAGCCGGCCCCTTGTGACAGTGAAACCCACCCAGCTGTGGAACAAAAGGAGAGATTCCCGATATAACAGCCGGAAAAGCCTCTGGGGCTGCCAGGCTCGCGTCGTCCCAAACGCGCCGGGTGAGCACCCGGTGCTGCTGAGCCCAGGGACAGCCGTGGGGCAGGGCCCGAGCACAGGGGGCTGTGCCCCTTCCTCTGCCAGGTGTCACCCCCCCACTGGCACTGACCCCCCCTGCAAGCAGCTGAGAACAAACAAAGGTTTTTCTCAAACACCTTCTCGCCCCACCACAGCAATAAAAACAACCTGGCCTGACCCCTCTGGGTGCTTGGAAACGCAGCACCGGGCTGGCTGCAGATGGACAGCTCACTAAAATAATATTTACAGACACAGGAGAAGCACTTGCAGCGTGAAATTGGCTGAGTTGGCCCTTACCAACACCTCAGCAGCCCCCCACGTGAAGGTGGCCCTTATCAGACCTCCAGGCACGTCCTGACACTCTGCTGCAGCCATCAGCACTAAAATCTGCCCAGGGACGTGGTGGCTTTATCTTTCCATCTCAGTGCACCCCGAGGGACAGGGCCCAGCCACCAGCCTGTCCAAAGCCCAGCAGGGCCCAGCCTGAGCTCTCTGAGGTGCCTTTACCATGCAGTCACAGACTTGGGAAGAATTTCTCCCCAATGTCTAACCCAAATGTCCCCTCTTCTGAACCGATTACTCCTTGTCCTATCACTACACTTCCTGACGATTTATTCCAGGAGTACAAATTGGGCCGGGTTGTGTTCCTTTGGGTGGGTACAAATAATTTTTAATGGCACTTGCCCATATAAAATACACAGTCCAGACTATTTCAAGCAGTAAAAGCAGATCTTTGCCAAAACCAAGTGCTAATCCTTTATCTGGAGCCATTAAAATACAATTATTAGTCCAAGCAGAACAGCAGTGCTTCAAGCCAGGGCCAGAGTTATCTTTTCTTATCAGTAAGCCATGAAGGAAAGAAGCAATAAACATTAAAGTGCACCAATAGTTACTTGTTCTAATGAGTAAAAATAACTCTGGCAGAACAGGCACGTGGAGCAGAAACTTCCCCCAGAAACACAGAACTGCAAATAACAGGCCAGCGAGTTTAAAACAAACGTGTGCTCTGGCATTTGCCAGGCTCTGGTCCCAGAGAGGTGTGAGAGGGGTCAGCAGGAGAAAGCCCAGGAGACACTCCCCAAGGGACAAAGTGCCACTGGTGTGCCCGGAGCAGCAGAGTGGCGCCTGACAGGGCAGGTAAGAGGAGAGGGGATCCCTGCAGTGCCTCTGCAGCCCTGAGGAGCCCAGGGGATGCTCTGCCCTGGGCAGGGCTGAGCCCACACACAGCCGGGTGTTCCCAAGGTGAAGAGAGACAAGTTCTTGCCTGACCCAGCGCCCCCTGAGGACCCTCCCGTTCTCCGCGGCTGCTCAGGGCCAGAGCTCCCTGCCCGGCTCAGCTCCGGGGGCTGGGCACCCCCGCCCACCTCGGGAAGTTGTGTCGGCTCCGGCCATTTCAGAGCCATAAAATTTCTCTACATCCTGCAGCAGGGAGAGGGACAAAAGCAGACATTTCCTAGCAGTGCCCGCAGGATCCCGGGGCTCTAAAAGCACCGTCCCCACCAGGGCCAGGTGCGTGCTCACCTGTCTTCAGCACTGGCACCTGCAGAAGGGAGGGCCGGCTGCAATTACTGCAGCTCAGGACATTGCTCTCTCCCCTTGCACTGCCCGCACCCCAGCCCTCCCCTCAGGGGCAGGTGCCGCCCATTTATCCCGGGGGGCACCGGCAGCTTCCCACCCTCCCATCCGAGCGCAGGCGGGCAGAGAGCCCCGCCGGCAGCTCCCGGGAGAAAACACCCGTGCCAGGCCAGAGGAAAGCACCGCAAGCTTGGGCTGATCCCTTCAGGAAGCAACTCCAGCTGATCCAACTTCCCCCGAGGAAAACGGGAGCCAGGCAAAGGAGGAGCTGCTCTCGGGGCCGAGGTGGCTCCGGAGGAGGAGGAGGAGGATGCTCTTTCTCGGGCAGACCTCACTAGATGGAGCTGTGAGACTGCGCGACAGCACCGACAGCAGCTCCCTCGCTGCCTCTTCCAGCACATCAGAATCCCACATGCCCGGCTCCTACAGTCTTCCCTACTCTATTGATCCAAATCAAAATCATAGTTAAATAATTCCAGATTGATAAAATATTCAAGGCGTATCGATTGCAACACCCATTTATTACCTCTGGCCTGGCTCCAGCTGCTGCAGCTGGAGACTGGAACCAAACTGCAAAACGAGGATGTGGGTTCCCAAAGCAGAGCCCCTGAACTGCCCGGAGCTCCAGGTGCTTTGAGACCATCCCCAGCAGCGGGGCGGTCACAAACAGCCCTGTTTTGGGCAAAGAGGAGGCATGGCAGGGTGGAAACACACGGAGCAAAACCCAGGGGGCAAAGCACTGCCAGCAGACCCCCGGCCCCGGGGCAGAGCCCCCCTCCAGCTGCCCGGGAGCTACAGCAAACCTGCAGCTCCTGGCAGATGTGCAAGCAGCCACCCCCTCTCCCTGCACCCCTCCTCAAGGCATTCACACACTACCACTGGGGAAAATTGAGTGGAAAATGCCACTCTGGGGGTTTGACTGCCCAGGTTCAGTGCGGGAAGGGCATCTGCAGCCAAGGACGTGTCAAACCAGGCACGAGCACACGGAATACTCACGTGTATTTATATTTCCCTGGGAAAAGAATGTTGGAAAATATTGCCCTTTGCTTATACCCACCATGTCCTGAGGACAAATAATTTTGGTTTTTTCCAGGAAAAGGCTCCAAATCAACAATCACAGCAGGGCTTCAGGCTGCTCCTCCTCACTGGGGACAGGGCTGGTAGAGCTCACCCTTCCCTGCTGCTGGCACTGCCTCAGGAGGGGCAGGTCAGTAGGGTGTGGCCCTGCACAGCCCTGCAGCCTCGGCCCCCCTGCGCTGCCAGGATGAAGCTCGGAGCCCCAGCCCATGGAGCTGCCAGTGCAGGGACACACCAGCACCTCCCCACAGGCCAGGTGAGCCCAGCACTGCCCCAGCCTCTCCCTGCTCCCTCCCTGTGCTCCAGGGGTTCCTGAACCCCTGGCTTCTCCTCAGGGATGTGCAGCTTCCCTCTCCACATCCCACAGGCAGGGCTTAAACGATGGGAGATGTCAGTCTTCCAAGGGGTGAAGCTTTCCTGCCAAATGCTTTTTCATATAATAAAAACAAGAGAAAGAGGAACATTTGTTCAATCACGTGGTTCTTGCAGTGTCTGGGCTCTGGCACTGCTTGCCCTGAAGGCTGAGCAGGCTCTTCCTGAGATGCCATCGAGTCCTGGGGCATGACTTTAGAGAGCCCACAGACCGTGTGAGGAAGGGGAAAGCAGCATTGCTTTTCCTCCACGTATGGAACACAGTTCAGTGGGGGATTTACACACACAAACATAATCCTTTTGGATTCTGACACAGCTGGGATCTTGTCGAGCCTCTTCTACTTTTTCTCCCCATTTATTATATCATTAACAATTAATTTCCTTATTCCTTTTTTGCCATCCTTTCCCTCGAGTTCAGGGTGGCTCAGCCAGTTCCTCGGAGCCCCCACAGCCTCTCCCTCCCCTCCTGGTGCCACCAGGGCACTCCAGCCCCAGAGCAAGGTGGACACATCTCCATGTCCCTGCAGCCCAGGCACATCCAGGTGTCACCTCTTGTCTTGGACATCCCCAGGAAGCCACAGCCCTGCAGCTGTGTGAGGACACTCAGGTCCTGCTTCCACCCACCCTGAGCTGTGCTGGAGGCTCTTCCAGCACCCTTGGCCTTCCCTGCTGCCTCCTCTGGCACCTCGGAGGGGCTCAGCCCTGCCATGGCTCAGGCTGTGGTGACAGTTCCCAGCTGTCCCAGTGCTGGGCTCCTGCAGTGCCACCTCCACTCCTGCTGGTCCCACCCTGTCCTGCAGAGCCTGCAAACCCCTCTGCAGTGCTGGAAGGCTGTGCAGCTCCAGGGCTGCACTGCAGAGCCCAAAATCTCCTGTCCATCAATGCCTGCCCAGGGGACGAGGCTCACCTCCACCAGCAGGTGCACTGGGCTGTGTCCCTGCAGCCTCACAGGCTGGCCTGGCAGCGCTCGAGGCAGCAGCAGAGGACTTTCCAAAAGCTTTAATTTGTGCACCAAGAGTGTCCAGCCACCTCTGAGCCCCTGCCACGCCATGGCTGGAACAAGGACCCACTGTGACAGCCACTCCTGATTTATATGGCACAGTCAGGGGAAGTTATGAATATTAATTCCTTCAGTTCTGCCATAAATAGTCCCAGTCAGCAACACCCATAAAAACACAAATGGTTCAGTGTTGATCCTGGAAAGCCCCAGCACAGACCTGGAACAGGCTCACAGAGCCCAGCATGGCCAAGCCCCTGGGGGCACTGAGCAGCTTTAGCCACGGCAGGACCAGCCCCTCACGAGGTTTGGATCTTGTGTGCTCAAAGGGGGACCGAAACCTGTTGGTTCTTGCAGCCCCCAGCAGCTTGCCTTGCAGCTAAAGCATTTTTTCTGCCGTGCAGAGCAGTTATTTCCACCCCAGGAAGCTCAGGGCCAGAAGTGCATCTCAGGCACAGATGAAGCCCCGGCAGGAGCTGTGCCAGGCTGGTCCCAGAGAGGCAAGGAGAGCTCCCGGGGAGCTGTGCCCGGGCAGGCTCTCCCCTGAGGCAGGGGGACACGGGGGAGCACAGTGGCAGTGGGGCTGTCACTGTCTCCACACCTGGACAAGCTCCACGTGCAGCCTGCTGTGCCCAACCCCCGCCATGGATGGCTGTGGCGTGGACGTGGCCAGTCCCAGCTGAACCCCCCAAAGCCTGTCTGCAACATAAAGGCAATGGAACTAAATAAAGGGTATTTATTCTATTTCTCCTTTTTATCTGAGCAGAGCAATCAATAATTGTACACCCTAAATAAATGTTTAAATGGAATTTCCCTTCTCCATCTAATAAGCCAATATGCACCTTCCACTACTCAGATCTTCTTAGACACTGCTGAAATCACCTGGTTCCTACAACATTACAAATGGGTTTGTGTGCCCTGTTTGCATTAAAATACCACAAATTAGGTACTGGGTACTGGCTATGCTCCAGTGGACACGAGAGCATCCGCATTCCTACAGAGTTACAGTGCTTCCTCCACAGACTGGATTTATATCCACATCCAAACTAAATAAATCATCAACCACAGCCCCTAAACCAGCTCACTTATCACACCAAGTGTGAATAATGAAATGTCATAATATTTGCCCAAGACACGTGGTTTGTTTGCTTTCAATAAATAAAGTCTGGGGGGGAAAAAAAAAAAAAAGTAGTGGAGGCAAAGCTTCCTCTTGGTGTTGGTCATTGCTGGGAGTGGGAACGGCCTCTGGACAGAAAGGGGGGAAGGACCCAGCTGGACCCAGCAGACAGCCCCGTGTGCTCAGCATCCCCAGGGAAGGCTGCAAGGCCCAGGGAAGGCTTGGCCAGGGCAGGCACAGCCCCTGAGCCCTGGGACAGCCCTGGGAACGCTGCAGGGACGTGTCTGCAGCAGCAGCCCCCTGCCTCTGCCAGCCCAGGGGAGGAGGAAACTGCCAGTGGGGTCTGGGCAGCTGCTGGGGCTTGTGCTCCCCAGCTGAGCAGGTTTCCAGCCTCACATCAGCACACACACTGCTCCATGGAACTTTCCTCTGGTGCAGAGCGAGGCAGGCAGCTCTCCCTGTGTCTCTGCCCTTGCCAGTCCCTGCAGCCTGCTCAGAGCAGCTGTCAGCGTGCTAAGCTGGGGCGTTGGGTGCTCACAAACGTGTCAGCTTTTTGGGTTAAAGCACCCCCCTTAGCAGCAAAGGCTGATCTGCCCTCAGGGACCCCCCAGCCCAGCCTCCAGTGGCACAGGAGCAGCCAGGCCATCTGCCTGGGCTGCACAGCTGCTGCTCTGGAAAGGGAGCGTGGTCAGCAGCCCCTCTGGAGCCCGAGGCCAGCCCAGAGCTCAGCTTTCAGACAGAGAGACCCACCATAGGTCAGAGCAGCTGAACCCCCCAGGCAAAGCCCCCAGAGCTGGAAATGGGGCTCTGCTCTGTGCTGGGGCCTTGTGGGAGCCCCTGCTCCAGGGATTGAAAGGATTCCATTTGCAGGCGTTGGGAGCCTCCTGGCTGTGCCACAGACAAGGAACACCAAACCCCTCGGTGCACCTCGGCCAAGGGGCAGAGCCCACGGGGACAGAGCCCACAGCACCCACGGGGACAGCAGCTCTCCTCCCTCCTGAGCACTCAGGCACAGTTCTGCCCTCCAGCCCCCCTGCCTTGCCCCCCTCAGCCGGGGCAGGGTCACACACAAAGCCCAGCTCTGCTTTCAGAGGATTGGGCAGTGCCACGGGGGATTTGGCCCTGAGGAGGAGCACCCTCAGCACCCCCAGCACCTCTCCCAGCACAGATCAGGATGCAGAGATTGGTGGTTGTGCATCACAGGGGCAGCAATCTGATATTCATAGACTTTCTCTCTCTTTTAAAGGGCAAGACTCCTGGTATAGAAACAAACTACGACAACAACTTGCATGATAAATTACCTTTCTTCTGTACTTCCTCTGTGAAATTTAATTTTAATTGATATTAAACATGACAGAGCTTCTGCTCAAACTCATATTTGCCAGCCACGATTTCCACTGCCTCTGCAGAGCTAATGCCAGCACATCCCTGCCCTCAGCATCCTCTGTGTCATCAGTCCTGGAGGGCTGAGGCACCGCCTGAACACGGGAGCCCCGTGCCCCTTCAGGGCCAGGACAATGCCCAGGGCAGGACTCTCACCCGAGGGCTGTGGCACAGACAGCTCCAGCAAGGCTGGGTTCCTCCGTGGTGCCAACAAAGAGGAGAGCCACACTCCCAGTTCCCCCTTCTTTACTGTTCCTTCACTGCAGTTCTGGTCTGCTCATTTTCACAGGAGCTCAGATCACAGTTCTAGTTCTGCTTTATTCTTCTCTGCTCAAGAGAAATAAATCTATTTTGTTTGCTGGGTCTTAGCAGGAGGTTGTTTATCTGACTTCTAGAAGGCTTCCAGGTGCACAGCCCCAGTCCTACAGCCTGCTCAGGTGCTGACAATCTGCTCCCAAGGGCAGTGCCACCCTGAGAGCCCACCCAAGGCTGCTCAGGGTGGGGCAGCTGTGGCTGCCTGTCTCACCACTTGTTAACAAGCGTTCTCACCATGGAAGGTCAGGATTCCAGTGAAAACCCCTCCACGGCACCCCTGTCGGGGCAGATCTGCCCACGGCTGGAGCAGGGCGGCCCGGAGCAGGTGTCCCCGCCCTGTGTGTGACCGTCCCCTTCACACGGTGTCCCCCTGACACCCGAATGTGCTGGGAAACGCATTTATTTATAGCATCCACAGCGGAACAGAATATTCCTGCCTGTCCCGGCTCTGGAGACGTTCCCTCCCTGCACGTTGCCCTGCGTGGGTGCACATTGCCCCCGTCCCACGCCCGGACACCGGAGCCGCCTGCCCGGCGGGGACAGCCCAAAGACAGCCGGTGACTCATGCCACCAAAATGCCACCGCAGGAGGGGCAGCTGAGCGTCCCCGCGGCACAGGGCCACCCTCGCACAGCCTGGGGCCGGGGCAGCTGGGGACACCCCTGCGCAGGGCACCCGAGCCCAGCAAAGCCTCCCAGGTGGGGCTGGCCAGGGAAAATCGGCGGAGGAAAGCCTGGGGCGGCTGGCAGGGCAGCCCAGGGGAGCAGCTGTGCCCCCGGAACGCGGGGCTGGCCCCCAGCCTGGCTGTGCCCGCGGCAGGGCTGTGCTCACGCCTGAGCCTGCTCCTCAGCCCGGAGAGCTGGTTTTGCCCCTGCAGAGTTCGTGCTGGAGCGCTGAGGCACCGAGAGCAGAGCTCTGACAGGGGATCCAGCCGCCACCAAGCAGGTCTGGCCCTGCAGCTGCTGTAGGGCGGAAGGATTTGACTTCCAACATTCTCAAGATTGGGATGTTCCAGCTTCTGGGAGTAGCAGGGATGCAGGGATGTGGAACTTGTGCCACCAAAGGGTTTTCCAGTGTCCTTTTGCCGCCTTCAGCCCTTGTGTGGCACCCCCAGGCTCCTGGGGAGCTGCCAGTCCCTGAGGGGACGCACATCCCCTGTCCCCACCCATCCTTAGGGACCAAAACACCTGCCCCTCTCCACCCTTACTCTGTGAAGTGCTTTTTTCACAAAAGTGTCGCTTTTAAACAAATCCACACATTGCTATAGGCAAGAGCTCACAGGAGACATTGAGGAGGATTAGCCAAGTACAGTCCAAATTAAATAAATCTTCATTAATATACAAAGTATCCCTGGAGGAGAGATTTCCACCGCTGTGGTTCTGTGGGTTGGCCTTGGATTTCCTCGAGTTTCTATGGCTGGAAAAGCCGGGCCCTATGGAATGCAGGCTGGCCCCCCAAGTCTTCTCCTGGGCTCTGCAGGGACCCTGGGGAGCTCTGGCCATCCCGGGGCCCTGTGGCCTCTCTGGGTGACGTTTACAGGCGTCATTCCTGCCTCCCTGAGCTGCTTCATTTACGCACTCACAAGCGACCCTCTCTTTGAGGCTTTGGAGGACTTTTGCCCCAATTTGGGCATTGTTTCTGCCACACGAGGGTGAAATCCCACCGGCACAGCTGGGCTGGGGGCTGCACACCCACCCCGGCTCAAAGGCCACCAGCCACCCACACAGATGCCATCCCCCTGAGGTGACAGCACAGGGGCCGGCCCCAGGAAAGCCCCTTTAAGGGACAGTCCCGGGAGCCGGGACATTAATTTTAGCCTGGAGCAGTGCCAGGGGCGCAGGGCAGCTGCCGCGGGCGGGGCCGGCGCCTCCCGGTGCGGCCCGGGCTCCGGCGGGGCACAGCCCCGGCGCAGCCATGGCAGAGGAGCACGGCGAGCTGGAGGAGAGGATCATCACCAAGGACCTGCACACCAAGGAGATCGACCTGGTCAACAGAGACCCCAAGCACATCAACGAGGACGTCGTCAAGGTAGGGCTGCGCCCCGCTGGGAACTGAGTTGGGGCAGAGCTTGGGGTGTGTGTGGCTGGACCCAGCCAGTGCTGGTGATCCTGGTCCCTGCGGCCCAGAGGTGCCACCCCGGGGCTGTGGGAGGTGGCAGAGGTGACAGCCCTGCTGGCTGGGCACCCAGACACTGGCTGGGTGGTGTGCCTGCCTCCAGGTAATGCCATATTTCCTATTCTTTGAATGGGCTCTCCAGTTTCATTGTGGCTTGAAAATTTATGGAGACGCCTTCCTCTGTACCAGCAAGACAGCAGCCAAAAATAACAGAAATTAAATATAACCAGTTTAAAGGGATGTTGGGGAAAGGCTGCTGGCCTTCAGGACACCGGTCTCAGCATGGATCATTTGATGTGTGTTGTTATATTTTGGACGATTTTTCTCCCCCCAGGACAGCCCAGGGTGCCGCAGCCCTCAGCTCCCTCCCTCCATTTCTGACCAAGAGGAATTCCCATTCTAACTCTTGGGCTTCTTCTAGACTCCCTTAGAACTGCAAACAAAATTTTTCTGTTAGCCACAGATAATCCCAGCCCAAAGGAGAGCAGCAGGAGGTGGAAGGGTTTTGTTAAGGCTGTGTTTGTGGCTGTCACCGCAGAAGGGACAGCGGGCACAGAGCTGCTCACACAGGCTTTGTAACGGGCCATGACCTTGACAGCACTGCTGAAACAGACCTGACTGTGGGCATTAAAACACCATTACAGAGCAGCCGCGGTGTGCTCAGTGAGTTCCCCTGGCTGAGCTGTGGCCCTGACAGCCATCAGTGGCTCGGTGCTGGCACTGTGTCACCTGCCCCTGACAGCTGCCTGACACCTCAGCATGGTGTCCAGCATCCCTGCCACTCCCTGCCAGAGCATCCCACAGCCCTGGCCTGGCCGAGGTGCCAGCCCAGGGGAGCAGCCTGCCATGGCAGCAGGGACCAGGAGAGCCCTCAGCCCTCTCACCCCGGGGCCAGGCAGCGCTTTGGGCTCCGCAGCCTGTGAGCACCAGCAGCCACGCCTGGGTGACAGTGCCGGTGCCGCCCTAGCCATCCGCAGCCCCCCACCAGCCCTCGCCTGCCTTCCCCACGCAGGGGCCTCCAAAGCCTGCAGAGACCTTCCAGGCTCAGCCCCTGCATGGCCACGCTGCTGCCCGGCAGC
Source organism: Cettia cetti (assembly GCA_013401135.1). Classification (NCBI taxonomy): domain Eukaryota; kingdom Metazoa; phylum Chordata; class Aves; order Passeriformes; family Sylviidae; genus Cettia; species Cettia cetti. The sequence continues at coordinate 4,480 of VZUI01025098.1, read as the reverse complement.
GCCGCAACCTCCGGAGCTCAGCATTCCTGCTCCTTAAAATAGCCCTGCCGATAGGGCTGGGGAGGGAGGGCACGGCCAGCCCGGGGCAGGGGCACGGCTCGCCCTGCTGCTGCCGCTGCCTTGGCCCCGGGACAGCCAGGGCGCGTCCAGACACCCAGGGCACGGCAGCAGGGAGTGCTCTGCGAGCTCGGGGAGCAGAGAGGCAGCCAGCGGGGCAGCAGGGAGCTGCCGTGCTCCGCAGAGTGCGCCAGGGCTCGCCTGCCCTGGAGAAACATCCCGAGCACCGCAAAGCAACAGGCAGAATTTGGGACCCCGTTCCAGAAGCGGCAGCGGCCGCAGGGGCTCTGCAGAGCTCCACAACCCTTCCCCAAGCACAGCCGCGGAGCGACGCGCGGCCCCGCCGGCCCGGGCTCGGCGAGCGCAGCTCCGAAAGGAGCAGTACCTGCTGCGCTGGGCCCTGCAGGCAGCGCCAGGAGCCGGGCTCGGCCGGGGTCTGAACCTCCACCGCTCCTCCGGACGCTCCCAAAGGGATGGCAGCAGGAGGGGTAACGGGGCAGAGCCTCTGCTTTTATATCCCGCTGCTCCCTGCACTAATTGGTGTTGATGAGCTCATCAGGCACCTGGGCTAGTCCCCGGCACTCCTGGGCTTTCCAGGGGCTGCTGATGGCATCTCGGGGCCACCTCGGGGTTGCTGTCTCTTCATTGTCAATGCTTCCCTCAGCACCTCCTGCTCGCTCCAGGAAATTAAAGATGACACAGAGTGATTTTGTGATCCAAGTGCTTCCAAGAGCAGAATGGATATTGTGATTTAACACGAGTACAGACACGTCAGCTGCGGGAGGGGAGGCCGGGCTGGTTTTCGAGACAAATAGCTCAGCTTATGAATTCCCTGGAAGTGAGTTACACCCCAAGGGGTCTCTGCGTGGACTTTTGGGGACGGTGTCACTCAGAGACACCCCCAGCGTCTGCACAAGTGGCAAGGGCAGGGCTGAGCCCCAGCTGCCTTCCCCAGGAGGAACATGGACAGACAGCCCTGAGCACCTCATCCTGTGGTTATAAATAAATAATCCATAAATCCAGAGGGCTTCTGGATCTTTATTAGCACAAACACCTTCCTGCTGAGTGGGCAGCCACGTCCCTGAATCTAAAAAAGGGCAGGAATGGGCTCTGGCTGCCTCTGCAGCCAGCCCTCCCACGCACAGCTCCTGTGCCAGGGGCTCCTGCCTGCCCTCACCTGATCCCCCAGACCAGGGGATGGGACAGGACTGGGACACCCCCAGTGCTGGAGCCTCGGCCATGGGCTGAGCCAGGGCCCTGCTGCCCACGGGCTGAGCCAGGAGCCCTGAGCCATCTCCCATCCCTGCAGGGCTTGTCCCTGCCCGGGGCTGCAGGGATCCCCAGCACTGCCCCCACCCCTTCCTGGCCCCTCCATTTGGGGTCTGCTCTCACCTCGTGCAGCCCCTCATCCTTGCATCCTTTGCTGACCCCCAAACTCCCCCGTGTCCGTCTGCTCTCCTCCCAGGTGGATTTTGAGGATGTGATAGCTGAGCCCGTGGGAACGTACAGCTTCGACGGCGTCTGGAAGAGCAGCTACACCACCTTCACCGTCAGCAAGTACTGGTGCTACCGCCTGCTCTCCGCCCTGCTGGGCGTCCCCCTGGCCGTCCTCTGGGGCTTCCTCTTTGCCCTCATCTCCTTCTGCCACATCTGGGCAGTGGTGCCCTGCATCAAGAGCTACCTGATCGAGATCCAGTGTGTCAGCCGGATCTACTCCCTCTGCATCCACACCTTCTGTGACCCCCTCTTCGAGGCGCTCTCCAAGATCTGCACCAACATCCGAGTTGCTGTCCGGAAAGAGATTTAGGCCCCTGCAGCTGCCCCAAGGGCCCTGGCACAACCCCCTCAGTGCAGGCTCCCTGCCCCATGGCCCATGGACACCCCTGCCCAGTGAGGGAGCTGCCCATGGACACCCCTGCCCAGTGAGGGAGCTGCCCATGGACACCCCTGCCCAGTGAGGGAGCTGCCCATGGACACCCCTGCCCAGTGAGGGAGCTGCCCATGGACACCCCTGCCCAGTGAGGGAGCTGCCCATGGACACCCCTGCCCCTGGCCACATGGATACCCCTGCCCCTGGGCACATGGACACCCCTGCCCCTGGGCACATGGACACCCCTGCCCAGGGAGGGAGCTGCCCATGGACACCCCTGCCCCTGGGCACATGGACACCCCTGCCCAGTGAGGGAGCTGCCCCTGGACACCCCTGCCCCTGGGCACATGGATACCCCTGCCCCTGGGCACATGGATACCCCTGCCCCTGGGCACATGGACACCCCTCCCCCTGGGCACATGGACACCCCTGCCCAGGGAGGGAGCTGCCCATGGACACTGTGGTGTGGGAGCTGTGCATCCTGGCAGGACCCGCAGCAGAGCTGGCTCTCAGGATGCTCTCTGCACATGGAGCAGGCCAGGCTGCTCCTGGCTCCATCCCAATGGCAGAAGCCTTAGGAGAAGAGAAGCCCCTGGTGGCTCAGGGAACAGCCCAGAGACCCCTCTGCCCTGCAGGAGCCCCGGGAGCTCCTGTGGAGGGGCGGCAGCAGCCCCGGAGCCCAGCCCTGGCACAGCCGGCAGGTGCCGGGCGAGCAGCAAGGCTGGAGCCGCTGCTGGCCACCGGCCAGAGCCTGCCCGCCCCTCCGCCCCTCCAGGCTGGCTGGCACTGACACAAACTCCCTCACAGTTGTTGTTATCTGAGGCAAACAATTGCTGTGGTGGGAGCTTCTGCATTAAACCACTGCACACGGCTTTTAGGGATAGAATAGCTAAACCAAACTTTTCTTTTCCCACGTACTTGCGTGTCAGCCGAGCTGCGAGAGCCAGACCGGTCTGTGCGTGACAGATTGTGTCTGCTCCGAGAGCATGAGCTGATCCTGGGCCGCTGCCAGCTGCAAACCCGCTCGTGGCACTTGCACGCTCCATGATGTCCTTAGCTGTGGAGCGCGGTTAAGTGCCGCGGGCAGGGTCCGGGGCAGGACAGCGCAGCCGGAGCCAGCCCCGAGCGCTGCGGCCGCGGGAGGGCAGGGGGGACACGGAGCTCTTGGGAACCTCACCTGAGAGACAAGCTGCGCTCTAAGCGAAGCTCAGGTTCATTTCTCAGGGACAGCCTTCAGTGCACACGCGTGCAGCCGGTGCCGGGTGAGCTCCGGCCGCAGCAGCGTGTGCGTCCCGCACGGCCGGGGCTGGCCCTCCCCTGTGCCCCGGGACCGAGCGAGAGAGGCTGCGGGACGGGCAGGACCGCGCTGAGCCCTCCGGCTCTGCCCAGCAGGAGGGGACACATCCAGCCAGGGCCCTCCCTCGGCGTCCCGGGGTCGCCCCGATGGGTGGGGAGAGCAGAGGAAGGAGCCTCTGCTGGGACCCTGCTGCTGCAGCTCCAGGAAAAGAGGAGTGAGGAGCAAGAGGTGCAGTTCAGAGCTGTTTCCTCCCCTGTACTGTCAATTAATTTGTCAGCCCCTCTTCCGCGGAGCTGCACTTTCACTTTGAGGCCCTTGAATGATCTCTTGGCTCCAGCCTTAAGTGCTTTGCTGAAGCAGGGCCCAGAAGGTCTCGTCGTTCAGAGGCTGTTCTCAATTGTCTCCATGTGTGCCTTCCCCTTGGCTTCCAGCAAAGACTTGGAGCCAAAGACTCCTCTAGTGCCATGCCAAGGATGAGAAAGAGCCAGGTTTTCTACTGGAGCTTTTCCAAGGGCTTGGGATTGTGTACTGCTGTTATTGCATAGCAATGTGGTACCCAAGCTCCAGCAACATCAGGGCTCAAGAAGGATGGAGTGATTAAAAAAAATATTTAGGCAATTATAGGGGGAGTGAGAAAAGTCTCAAAAAACACTTCATTTTTCTGGGAGTAAAAATAATTATTATCAATTGTATAATGCTAGTTCTACATTGTTGTTGTTGTTGCTCTAGTAGTTCACTGCCTGAACCCCTGAAATGCTGATGTCTCCCTCACAGTGCTCCCTGGGCTCCCAGCACCTGGGGCACACACTACTCACCTGTCAGCACCTCTGTTTCACCTTTGACACTCCTGGAAAGCTTTTTGGCAGCACATTCACCTGGGACACTCCCTGGGCACCTCCCAGCTGCAGGTGTGGGGCATGGCCCTGCCTGAGCCCCAGACACCTCCAGAAATTGCAGCCAGGGCTGGAGGGCAACCCCAGTGTCCCAAAGCTGCCTCTCTTCTCCGTGCATCCACGGTAACATCCATGCCCTGTTCTCGTTCCTCCCCGGAGGATGCACCAGGCCCCCAGGCCCTCCAGAAAAGGAGACCCCTCCCTTCCTGTTTTGTGCAGGAGTTTGTGACCAAGGAGAAGGAAGGTGAACGTGGGAGGAAAATGCTCTGTGGTGTCCTGAGGATTTCAACCAGTCAGCAAATGTGCTGGGAGTTCACTTGGCACTCCCACAAAAAAAAAAAAAAAAAAAAAAAAAAAAAAAAG
>VZUI01025095.1:0-22514 GCA_013401135.1 Cettia cetti | reverse complement strand
GGAGCCGCCCGCCGCCGGGGGGCGCGCTCCGCCCGCGCCGCGCCGCGCCCCGCCCCGGCCCCGCTGCGCCCCCGTGCGGGGAAAGATCCCGGCCGGGAAAGAGGGGAGGCACCGCGGGAGATGGGATCCCACCGATCCCGGCCGGGAAAGAGGGGAGGCACCGCCGGGAGATGGGATGCCACCGCCCTGCCCAGGAAAGAGGGGAGGCACCCCGGGAGATGGGATGCCACCGCCCTGCCCGGGAGAGAGGGGAGGCACCCCGGGAGATGGGATCCCACCGATCCCGGCCGGGAAATGGACGGGAGTCACAGCCAAGAGCTGGGGTCCCCCAGCCCCGCGTGCTTCCCGCTGGGCCCCCGGGAGTGGCCGTTCTCCTCTGTCTGCCCTGCGGGAGATGCTGCGGCCGAAACGCCCCGTAGAGTTACGTGAAATAGGTGCCTGGGAGCGGCTGTTGCTGGTTTTGGTGGTTTTCGGCTGGGTTTTTTGTTTGGTTGGTTGGGGTTTTTTTACTTTTTCCCTTTTTCCAGAGCAGAAAATTGCTATCAAAACAATTCCAAATATTTTCACTGTTTCCTACACGTGGTTGGGTAGTGCAGGATAATTTGTAGCAAGAAAGCTGTGGCCACACCTTGGGGCGCCAAATATGCTTAGGTGAATTTTGCTGGAGGCAGAGTCCGGTTGAAATCAATATTATTTAATCATGTTAGAGCATTAATAAGCAATGGCGTGGGGAAAGGCTAGCACCTCACTCAGGCTCAGCAGTTTAGAAAGTAAATGTAAGAAAGTTACCTCCAACGCTGCCAAACCTGGGGCCAAATCTCCTGCTTCACTTGGAGAGAAGCAATCACATTCCAAACCAGGCAAGTTTCAAAGGCAGACCTATGGACAGCTGAAAGGAGGATAATAGAAAAGGTGGGATTATTGAGCTGTCTGTATCACCACCCATTGACGTCCTTAATATCAGAACAAGGAAGCGGTGTATTGGAATGAGAAAGGCAAATATTTGCCTGCCAGGATTAAGGAAATATCTAAATGGCTTCAAGAAGACAGCTCAAGAAATATGTTAAGCCAGCAAAAATCAGCATAGACAGGGATGAGTGAAAGAAGGAGTGATCAGAAAGAATAATTCAAACATGGAGCACATCTACTTTGGTATCCATCAGAACCGGGAAAAGAATGTAAATTTTTGGGACTATGATGCACAAAAGATATTTGATGGCTGTGCCAGAAGCCTGGTTCTAGAGAGGACTACAGCTGTAGAAACACAGACTGCCTGTAGTACTTTATTTGTTACTTTGTTCCTTGGCAGGGTTCAGTTCTGCTTACCAAGTTGAGGAATCAAATACAGCAAGACTTTAGCATCATATTTCTGCATTAAGAGGAAAATAAAGTATATGGCTGAAAAGGGAAGGGATGGTATGCCAGGAGAGGGGATGTGATCCTTCCCCTTTACTCAGCACTGTTCAAGCCATACCTGGAGGGCTGAGTCCAGTTCTGGGCTTCCCAGTACAAGAGAGACACGGACATACTGAAAATGGCCACTAAGATTGTTTAGAGACCAGAGCACCTCTCCCATGAGAAGAGACAGAGATGTGCAACTGCTCAGCCCAGAGAAGGCTCAGAGACTTCTTGCCAATTAATAAAAATATCTGAAAACAGAGGGTACAAGGAGGACAGAGCCAGTCTCTTTTCAGTGGAGTCCAGTGACAGGAACAGAGGCAGGGGAAACAAGCTGAAATACAGGAGGTTCCCTCTGAACATCAGGGAAGAAATATTCACTGTAAGAGTGACTGAACACTGGCAGAGGTTGTCAGTGGAGGCTGGGGAGCCTCCACCCTTGAAGGTACTCCATAGCCATCTGGACGTGTTCCTAGGAATCTGGCTGTAGGTGGCCATGATTGAACAGAGAGGCTGGACAAGTGACCTCCAGAGGTGCCTGTCAATCTCAACAATGGTGTGATTATGTTGAAAAACCAATCACAATCCCCCTCAATTAAAAAAAAAATCAAACCCACAAAATAACCAAACCCAACCCCTAAGCACCCATCCATTTTGACGAGTCTATCAGCAAAGCTTCCTTATATCATCTAAATAAGTAAGTACTCATTCCGTGCCCTCTGAAGGCAACACAACCCTTTTGGGTTTTTTCTAATATGCTTTGGGCAGTCTGCCATTACTTGTAGTCAGCTTCATGAATGTCTTTAATTAACTTCAGCTTGTCTGCAAGGATTTCAGGGTCTCTCTCATTGCTGATCCTCCTGGGGAGCTGTAGGAGGTAGTTGTCCCTGGCTGCTAAAGAGAAGCATCTCTGACCAGCACAGCCTGAAACAGCAGGGAGGCGGCTGGGCAGGCATGCAACTACCAGGGCCACAAACTTCAACAAAGTAAATTCTGGAAATAATTAACAGGCAGTGCCAGCCAACAAGCGCAGCCCTTGTGGCGCTTCCTTTGGAGAGCACATTAATAGATTTAACAGCAAGTGAACTGCACCATGTACAGTGTTCCAGGGCTTTTAAAGATGAAATCCCTAAAGCCTAGTCTGCTAGCAATATAATCTCAAAGTAGCAAAGGCATTCTCATAGAGTGGGAGAACTTTCCCCAAACATGTACAAATGCCAAACACTAAGTACTAGCAGCTTTTGGAAATGCTGTACCAAGAAAAGCCAGGAGTTCAGTTTCCCAGTTAGCCTCCTCAGGCTCTGTGCACTTTGCAGCAAGTTTGCACCTTGGGGTATGATTTAAATTTTTGTTTTGTCTTGCTTTACAACAGAAATAACAATTCTTAATAGCTATTAATTGTCCATTACATAGTATTAGAGCATGCTGACATTCTAATTAACTTGTAAAAGTCAGTCCAGAATACTTAGGCAAGTAATTTAATAGGATTCACAAAACACACACCACAGATTCAAAGGAAGATCATTCCTTCCACTGCAGTATAATGCAGGCTATGACAATTTTCTTCCTATGCAGTTTAAAGAAAATATGGTAATCTGCCTATTTATTTCTGCTTACAAACCCATCACAAAGTTTAACATTCTGCTGCTGATGTACTTGGCATCAGGTAGAGAAGTGCCATTATCCCCAGCAGGCAAGTCAGAAAATAGAGACAGAGACGCTGAAATTAAATTCACAAAGGAAGCAATGTGGCAAAGCAGAGAATTTGGACTCCATGTCTCCAGACCAGCGCATTAATCACAAAATTAATGTGTTTTTTTTTCTCTCAACTCTCCCTTTAAGACTAGAGTAAAACACAGTTTTAAGTAGGCATATGCTTTTGATGTTCTGTTTCCAGACTACTTTACATTTTCCATCGCTGTTGAAATACCAAACTTACTGTACTGCAGCTGGCAGTGGCACTTTAGTTACATGGACTTGGCAATGCCAGGTTAACAATTGGACTTTTTGATCTTTGAGGTCTTCTCCAACCTAAATGATTCAGTCACTCTTAAGCGACAGCACAGAGCTTTACCCATTCAGAGCTAAATGCATGATCAGCTTTGCCAACATTGAACAAGGCCGTTATTGTAGGCCTGGGGAAGAAGTGAGAAAGGAAGGGTCATTGGGGACAGATGAGAAGAAAGCTGCTTGGTCAAAGAATTTGACTGCCTGTCTCTAATCACAAATATCAGCATCTTTACATCAAGTTCTTTTTCTGGAAATGAGAAAGTATTTTATGATTTTGCCTGAGTAGTATGAAGAGACATGAGTAAATAACTTTTAACTGTGATAATTTGCTCTAGCTTTTGTTTTCTTCAAGAGCTTCATGCAACTGGAGATGGTAGATTCATAGAATGATTTGGGTTGTAAGGGACCTTAAAGAACATGTAGTTCCAACCCCCTGCCATGAGCAGGGATGTCTTGCACTATCCCAGGCTGCTCAGAGCCCCATCCAACCTGGCTTTGAATACTTCAAGGGAGGAGGCATCCACAGCTTCTCTGAGCAACAGTTCCAGGGCCTCACCACCCTCACAGTAAAGAACTTCTTGCTAATATCCAATCTAAGCCTACTCTACCTCTGAGAACCTGTTAGCAGAGCAGCCCCATGCTTGTTTACCTTAATATAATAAATGGATTTAAATTGTTAACTGTGTCAGCGTTCATGTCACAGCTCCGAAGCTATGAAGTTAAAGCAACAGTGAAGGAAACTTTGACCACGTAAGTAGGCGTAATTTTTGACCACGAGGTGTCCAGCTAAATTTTCTTAGCAAAGCTGTTAATGATTTAACAGATGAAATATTACTGAGATTTCACATTTTTGCTCAATATTATTAACTTCACTAATCAACTGAATAAATAAGTTTTGACCACTATTTGATATCTCTAAAAAACATTGCTATTATTAAAAACAATGCGTAGTTTGCTCAGAATACTGGACTTATTTTAGTGATCATTCTGACATCCATATAAAAGGAGTCAGATTTCTGCTTCATGCATTTTAGACACACCTAGTATATTCAGCATTTTTTCTTAGAAGAGGGGAGACTGTGCAAAGCCAAGGTTATAACTTCTATTGTTCAATCTCAAACCTCTGCAAAATTGATCAACATTCCATATTTAGCAGTATAAAATTCTGCTTCATGACAAGATCAGTACTTGTACAGACACTGTAAAGGCTAAAGAAAAACTTATGGCAGCACCACAAACAAGTACTTTAAGAAATAATGATTCTTGGAGATCATGTTATTACTCTCACATTTTTAATATGTCTGTAATTCTTCTATTTCAAGCTTTTTGTTGTTGCAATCCCCATTTTCCCCAGAATGTTACAAAACGTAGGCTTAGCTTTTCTGTGTTTTCTGAAAATCCTCTTCCTGCAAGAAATCTCCTATCCCCCACCACTGCAAGCAACTGGTTTAACCAGTTTCCAGGAGAAAGGCTGGTGGGTAGTCAGGGCAGGGACAAAGAGCTGCCACACCAACAACAGAAGCTGTTTCAGGTTTTTATCACCACTATCTGCTTTCCTCCCCTTTCCAGAGACTGTAGCCCTCTGCTCTAGCAGAGGGACCACCCACCTGTTCCCTTGCAAAGGTGTGCAGCTTCACCTGGACTGCTACAGCTGCAGGTTTAAGTCAATGCTATGACTAGATGTGAGAGGAACATTAACTAGTCTGTATAAATATGTAGATGCTAAAGCCAAAATTTTATTATTGGCCTTCTCCCTTGGCAAGAGTAATGCTGAGCATCAGCAACTTAACTCCACAAAGGAGAGTAATAACACTAAAACAGTATTTGGCTAAAAGCCTTTTTCTGGAGCTCTATAATGCTTTCTGTGCTTTTTATTTTTGAGATGCTCTGCATGCTGCAAGGGGCGAGAGAGCCAAGAGTTATTATGTACCTCCCCTCCGGAAATAGTCTGAGCGTTCTCAGAACAAGCTTCGATTTTCAGGTAATGAAACAATAAACCCCACTATGCGCATACACAGCTGCTATCCAATGTCTATCAATTTAAAACACTTTCAAGCCTGCTGAGGGGAGGACTGGGACTGTGCCCATGCCCAAAAGAGCACACTGATTTTGACACTGATGACATTTACCTTGGATTCTTCAGAAGCCTTTGGGCATTCAACTGACAGCGAGAAAAAAGTGATTTGCCAATACCAAGGCATGCTGATTTGTTGGAGCAGTAACTGATGTGTATTTCCATACTTGTTTTAATATTCTCAGTCTTCGCTATTCAATCCAGCTTGAATCCTCAGAATGAACCTGAGAAACACTGGACAGGAAGGAAAGGAAGGAAGCTCCTGAATCGAAGATGCATCTTCTCATCCATTCACAATGATATGATAAATTTTAATCAAATTTTTTAAAAAGTAGTTGGATTATTATTTCCCTTCCCCATAGCATATATACGTTTATGTGAAAGCTGTTAGAATTTGACTGGAAGTATCAGGCTCTCTTTTCTGACCCTTATATCCATTTATTTTGTCTTCTTTTCACAGTTTATGATCCCCTCTCTGACTATGTATTTGTGTAATAAGCATAGTTTACGAAAAAGGCTTGTCAAGAAAATAAACACACCAAACTCATGTTTAAATCAAAGTAAGCACCTCTTTACCCACTGAGTATGTAATTGCACTAGGACAATCATGCAGATTAAGAAAAATTATCACATCTTATTAGGGAACAGGTAATTATGTCCATTTCAAAGTTGAGTGCAATTAGAAACGCATGCTGATTTATAAGGTAGTTAGTACTCAAGCACATTAAGTGTAATCCTGCTAATAAGACCATTAAGAGCTTCTGCATCCCCCCTCTCCTTCATGCCTAATGTTGTCAGATTGCTGGTGATAATCTAGTAACACATTTGAAGTAATTTAAATGAGTATTTTAATTTTTTTTTCTAAAAAAACCCCTCTAACAAACCAACTTCTTTTCTGTTCACCCAGAACAATCCATTGCTGTAGTTGCCTTCCAAAGTAGAGCCTGTGGATACTATACCAGATCCATAAAAGCTCTTCAGTATAATGGTAGACAGCCCTTGTTTTCTACCTTACAGCTGAGTAACATTTTCTCAGGTAAGAACAGGCATTCAGGGTTAAAAAAAAAGGCACTCTGTTGAGTAAAGGTGAATTTTATTGAAGCGATGGCCACATGAAAAGGCCATCAAAGACATTATCTCCAAACAAAATACTTATCTATCCAGACTAGCAATTCTGAAATTACTACAACAAATATATTTTTATCTCTTCATATATTTGGTTTCTCAGCTTGTGAGTGGCGACTGCTATTTGCAAGGCTTCAAAGGGACATATTTTCACAGTACCAACAATAGTAGAACCAGCAGGTAGTTTAGGAAGTATTGGTGCACTGGGTGAAGCCAAGGCATAAGCCAAATGAAGCATGTATGTTTAAACTGCCTTCAAAGTAACTTAGTACTAAGGAGAGTTTTTAGGCATTCCTCCACAATTTCATGATATATCACAGCAGAAGGATGGAGGGAGATAGACGAGGGAGGATTTAAATTTAGAAAATAATCTAACCCTGTACTCTTACAGTTACACTTTGGGGAAGGAGGACCATGAAAGAAAATAAGCAACTTTACTCTCTTGTATATAATTTCTAACGTGGTTCCCTCGGGCCATCCTGAACCCCAGATTCAACTGGACACATCTATATAACAGCCGGACAAGCTCAGATCTTCTTGTCTTTCAGCTGAAGCACTTTTTGCTTCCACAGATGAGTCTCCCTTCTGGGTAAAGGGAAAATGAAAGACATATAACCTGTTTCTAAGTCAGTATTATGAAAAAATTCAGCCACAGTGCACATGCAGGTTTGGGAACATTGAATCACTCCCATTTTTGGTTTTTAATTAATATTTCATATATAATCTGCGTAGTGGCAGCAGAATTATTATTATTATTATTATTATCATTATTATTATTATTATTATTCCCGCCTTATGCTTGGGCCAAAGGCAGGCTTTTAAAAGATAAAAAATTGGTCCTAAGCTTATGAACGTTTTGGGCAAGGGTGAAATTTTCTGTGAAACATTCTAATCAATGTGGCACTGTAATGAAAAACAAAAAGAATCATAAACCAAAGTCAGCACAGTGCTCTTCCAAAAAAGAGCACCACAGTATATTAAGAAGCAGCAGTACTAGTTAAAACTTTAAACTGCTTTTTGAAAGCAAATCACAGCTACAATGCTGTACATTACAAATGCAAACATATGACATATAAAAAGTTCTCAATGCAAAACAATCCTGTTTCCAGTTCACATTCTTCTATGCCATTTACTCAAGTGTGTCTGTTAAACTTTGATATATTTGCTTACAGTCAGTTTATTGCCACATAGATAAGTTCTGGTAATCTTAGCAACAGAAAACAGTTTAGTAACAGTTATTAAAATAGTTTTACATTAAGATCTCAATATTTCATTGTAAAAAAAATATATTAATGCAAGTTGTTCACTACATTCATAAGTGTGGTACTCAAGTTTTACTAAAAACAGTGAGCATGCAACTCAGACTTGAAAGAAGTCAATAAGCAGCTGGTACTTCATACAGCCAGTGATATATGTTACTTGCATACCTTTATTCACAGCTTACAATGTTAAATAATTTACAGTTCTGAAATATGTGCATTTTAAGAGGAACTTGTCACATCTCTTTAGCAACAGCAGAGACTAAATCAGGTCAGCCAAAAAGGAGTGTGAACTACATTAGACAAAGCCATACCCTTCTACTCGTGTGCTTCCATTGTTAAAATCACAGCAGGAGGATGACTAGCACTTATTTTTATACATATTTTAAATCTCTCCTGTTGCTGAATTTTGGCATTCTTTTGAGTGACATCAAACAAATCCAACTGAATAAGGAGTTTGAATCCAACATCTGAGACCTGGTCCAAATCATGAATGCTGAAGATAAAGTAAATCATTCCAAAGGCAAATGCAAGAAAGCCTAAATATAGGCTCCTCTTTGCTACCTACAGACACCTAAAAGACTCACCCCTCACACTGCTGTTGATCAGTTCTAGGTTCTCGAAGTCCACAGAGAACGTTTTCCCCACGAGCACAAACCATAAAGGTTCCAGTTAAAACACATACTGGAGGAGAAGATAATAGAAGTGCTTAAGACTGGAAACGAATTAAAATACCTAAATAAAGCCTGTTGGCTTTGTTGGTTGTTTACTGAAATACATACAACAAGCAAAAAATTAAACCAAAAGCAAACTTACTGAACAGTTTTTTCTCAACATATTGCCATTCTGCTGTTCATATGTTCAGATTCATCTCAGCCTGAAATAAGGCAATATTAAAGGAACAAGCATAATTTCCTCAGAGCCTGTGCTAAGGTAGATAGGAAAGGAAGAACCCTATTTAGTATTTGTGTGTGTACCAGGGAGCAACTCTCTGTAAAACACCACAGAGAACATGAAAATGTGAGTGAAAAAGACAGAAAGACTCTGGTTTAAACATAAGCAGGATTCAAACACGTGTATGCTTTTTAAAACGTTACAAATAAATTAAGATGGTGAAAGGCATTATGGACTGTAAAGGGGTGAAATCAACTGAAAGTAAAAAAAGGTGCTGTGTTGATCATAGAAGCAGAGATGGTAGAAATTTACTTTTCTTGGGAAAAACCTGTAACATTCTGTTGAGTAACCTGGAACAGAGATCATCTCATTTGTGCAAAAGATCTATGCAAACGATGTGCACACACACAGGTAAGTGAGAGAATAAAATCTTCAGTCATTAGAACATTTAAAAGATGCATCTATTGACAAGATCTTCATTCTTTTCTCTCAGAAGTTAGTGTTAGGAGTCTGACCTGTGGGCTCAGATTCTTTCTTTAGTGTCTTCACTATGACTAAGTCAGTATGAGTAGTCTTGTCATCAAATTACAGACACCATTACAGTAATGGAACATTTCTCCCTGGGCTTTCCCACAAACTTCCAACTTCAGATTAAAAAGCCCTATCTTAAGCTAGGAAGCTAGCTTAAACTATGGAAGCCTAAGGCTTTCATAGATGCCATTAATCTCTACTACAGTACCATGCCCAGATGTGACAAGCACTGTATTCCATACAGATTTTTACCCTCTACATTTTGTGAACTATTGCCTTCATGTTCTGCAAAAGCAAAATAATTTAAGAAAGACTATAACTTTAAAGCAGAAAATACCATCTGTTTCTCAATTATCTTACATTTTGTAGTCATCACAAGAGAGGAAACAATTGAAAATTTCTTAACTGTGCAGAGAATAACACTAACCATACAGATTAGCTAGCTGACAGTGATATGTAAAAGCAACTGTAAACACTTTTAAATGCTTTAAAACTAACTCTAGTTATTCCAGTTAATATATCAGGTCAAACTTTTAAACTGATATCAAAAGAGCTATCACAGGTTGACAAATTGTGTTCCCAAGCTATTTGCAATTAATTTGTCACTTCTCATAGTTCTTATTATCAGCTTTAACATATACAAGAAAAACAGTTCACTGCTTCTAGAGCATCACATCGGACCATCTTTCAGAGCTACTGCAGGCTTCCTTCTTAGCAGAGCCTAAAAAGCTGAAAATAACACATAGAAATAAAACCCTGCAGTTCAATGCTACAACACCAAAAGATCTACAGAAAGATTTCTCAGGTTTGCAGTTGTGGAATGTTTTTAAAGATTCAGTGTTTCCACTGTTTTATCGAAGTCCTGACCAGCTGTGGAGGTACGAAGCCCACCCAGAAGGCCGCGAGGTACTCTCTTCTTCACCTGAAGGAGGAAGAAAAACTTACATTGTATTATGTTAGACATTGCATCATTTGGTTACACGATCTTGCCCCCACTCCTTGCCTTTATCCTTTTTCAAATGCTGTCCACAAGCTTGCTGAGAAAGGAACTCACTCTTGGGCTGACGTAAGATATGGGACAATATCACCAAGTCCACTTTACTTTGGCTACTTGAGAATGTTTGAAAAAGGTAATTTATCACCATTCTCCAGAAAAATACAATCAGTCTTCATTAGAGAGCTAGAACAACATGAACATGCAATGAACTTGACTTACATCTTATTTTTCCAAATGCACAGCCTGTCATGGAATGCAATACTTGAACAGTTCCCCCTTTTAATGTGATTTTGTTCCCAAGTTTTAAGTTCTTATATGTAATGTATTGCTTACTGTTTATATTAATTCTAAGACAAAGTATAGGTCAGTTGCTCATGAAGTACAAGAAGGTACAGTTGCTGTCATTGAGAAAAGACAATACTTTAAAAAGCATTTATAGGGAACAAGTGCTCAGAGTATTTGAAGCAGAAACAGAACATTGTTGTACACAGAAATCCTGTGTTAATTTCTTACAAATGCCTAACTCTTTTTACATCCTTCCCCAGTTCTTTATTTCTTCAATGAAGAGTATATTTTAAGATATCTTTAAATGCATTATATTGAAACTAATATTATATCTGCAGTACTGCCTTAAGAAGACCACTTTAGTTATCTGTTTGGAACATCTGCAAAGAAAATAATTAAATTATGTAAACTTCTATTTTGACAAAATATTTTTTAACTCTACTCAAAACATAAACACGTTAAAATTTTCACCTTACCATTGTTTTCCTAAAATGTGAATGTTTAAGAAGAAATTCTATCTTATGCCAATTTTATGGTATTTGTTCTGTTTATTCTGTTTACTGAAAACTGCATAGTAACTTCCCAACAAAGAAAATGGTTTTATGACTAGTTCACTGGCATTATGATACTAAGTTTTATTTTTCCTCAGAAGTCTACACAACAGACAGCACAGAACTGTCCTTTTTCACCTTTCCTGTTTTTTGTGACAATATTTTGAACACCACCTACCTTGGGCAATTGCAACCAGCTTCCCCTTCTCTTCAGGGCTGAGCTGCAACATGGTGTCTATTACTGGGAGCAGCCGTTCCTTCTCGCTTCCTGATTTCAGAAATATGAACTGCAACAGAACATTCTTCAAGTATTCTAGATTAGCCACGGACTTTTCTCTCTCTTGATTTCTTTCCAATCTTCTTATTTCATTCTTAAGAAGCTGCAGATGAGGAAAAAAATATGTCATTCTGCTTGCTTCATTAATGAGTAATTGAACAAAGGTCTTTTGAAGAGCTAAAAAATTAATTGCACAGCTTGACTCAAAAAAAAAAATAATGCATGTTTAGTAACATATTCAGGACAAAAATCCAGTGAAAATTAAATATGTGATAATGTTATAAGAATTAAATTATTATTGACGAAAAACAACCTTTTATGATAAAATATGTGCAGTATAGAATATAATATCAGTGATAAAAGTGTAGTAACAGTTGAACAGTTAAATAATTCAGAAATCTGCTGATATTAATTTAAAAGCATTTTAGAAAAGAAAACTTAGTACATTTAGAAATGCTTTCAGAAACCTCACTCATACGTTAGTTCATGTGTCTTCTTTTAACTTAAGACAGCTAAAATGGGTTACAGAAAGAGAAACCAGACAATGCTTCCCTTGGGATTTACTGCTTTTATCTAAATGAAAATAGTATAGACCCTTTACCAAACATTAAGCTTCCAAACTCCTGAGAGGTTTTTTTGTAGAAGCTTTTACTCCACATTCCTCTCCCCCTCCCCCTCCATGCATACCCAACTAGAAACTGTGGTGAAAAAAACCCCCAAAACTGAAGTAGACTCTGGAAGAATTAAACCTGTGGAATAAAAACTCCTCCCAAGTTAGGTTTTATATCACCAAAATTTTATAGACTGGAATTTTCTGAAAAATATTTGGTCTAAGAAATGGATCATGGAAATTAGAGCTGTCCTCACATCTCTTATATGTCTGCTAACCTTTATTTGTTCCATTAGGATTGCATTGGTTGCTTCTGATTCACGAAGTAGTTCATTCAAGTGATCAGCACTCTTAGTTGTTGTGTTTAGTTTCTGAATCAGTTCATCCTTGGTGAGATCTGCTTGCCACTGAGATGGTTCTGCAATTAATTGGAAAAGAAAACTAAGAGAAGGAAAAAGCACTTGCATCTACTTCATACTAACTTAACATCAGGACTTGATTAATGTAGTTTCTTATGAACAGAATTCATGCAAAGTCAGAATGCAGACTTAACAGGCATCAGAGCTGCTACTGCATGCTTATCTTCTGATCTATTTTTATTTATATATTAAAAGGGGGCTGGCAAAACAGTTCTAGAGTACCTCAAGATACCTGGTTTTAACTTACTCCTTGTTTCCTACCCATAAATGGAGATTTTCAACAGTTATCCGTGAAGTGTTCAATAGACTTTTAAAACAGGATTGTATGCTACTTTGTATTTTTCTGATTTTGGGGGACTTCTAAAACATTCTTTTTCACGCTGGATTTCAATTTCCTAGAAAAAGCCCTATGAATAAAGTAGTGTTTTAATAAGCCTCATTAAGATGAACAGAAATTTTATAGTTTCATTAACAGGGTTAAATCAGCACTTAATTGTCCCTATTAGAGACTCGTCCAGAATACAGAAACTTCTGTAACTATTCACTGAGCTGCTCACCCAATCTTTTCTCTTTAAATGCTCAGCAATATGACATCTTTAAATCACTAAAACCTGTCGCAATGTCCTATTGTTAGGCCTTACTCAATGACAGAACTGCTACAAAAGTTCAGGACAGTGCAAACTCAGCAGCACTTGACTAGACTTGTATCTTGCACCTAAAAGCATGAAAACACAATGCACAATGAAAACACAGTATTTTGAGAGCATGAAGTTCTGCAAACTATATAGGCAAGCGCTTCTGAAAGCCATGTTCTACGTACCAGGCTTTGCTTCTGATGAGTTCAGAAGTTGCTCCAAGGATTGAACATAGGTGCTGGCTGAGGACACAGACTCTGTGTCTGTTGTTTCCATACCTTCTCCCTCTTCCCTAGCGACAGTGTGCACATCCAGGACAGGAAGGTCAGTGTTCCGCCGTTCCCTCAAGGTCTTCATTGCTGGATTTGAAACTGCTGGACCTGAAAGACATTTACTGATGTTCATATCAGAATGAAATTGGGAGGGCTATTTCCTAGGTGTGACTGCCTTGAATTTAGAGTGGTATATAAAATAGTCTTCAAAATGCAGGGGAAGGTGAAGCAAAAAGAAAAAGGCAGATACAAACATAACATTAGTAACAGCAAAATACAGCCTTTCACCTCCAAGTGGCCATTCCAATCAAAGTCTGATCCTAAACCCAAACTTGATTGGCAATTTTTATTTCAGTGACTTTGCAACCTTCATGCAGATCTCCCTGAAGATGTGTTTTAGCTATGGTAAGAGTAACAAATACCTTTAATGTGAAACAGAATTCACTTTTGCTTCAACCAGTTCTGTGGGAGGTGTAAATTCTTCTGTTTTTATTACTGTGTGCATGACCCTTCTACTTCAGTAATAACACAGCAACTTTTTAAACCGTTACTGCTGCTTGGCAAATGTTCAACTACATCCTAATTAGTAACTTTACAGATACAAAAATAGCACTTGAGATTGAAGACAGTAAAATCTTAAATTGGAAGAAGGATTAAATAGCAAGTGTAATAAATAGCACGTATACAAATAACAAACATTCTTAGAACAGCTTCCAATACATTTTTCTTTAGCCTTACACTTCATACTTGAGGCAGATGTCCAGCATGCTCCAAAACCTGAGATAACCTGGTAAGAACACCAAATATTTACAGAGTAATTTCCCTCCATCTGTCTGACAATGCAGATACTGCAGAATAGGTATCCGTGATGCAGATTCTAGAACAGAACAGCTCCAGTAGGAAGTGAACCACAACAAGTATCAGTTCAACTGCCTGACCACTTCAAGGCTGATCAAAAGTTAAAACATTTTCAAGGGCATAGTCAAAATGCCTCATAAAACACTGACAGGTTTGGGGCATCAATCACTTCAGCGGGAAGGCTGTTCCAGAGTATGACCACACTCTCAGTAAGAAAATGCTTCCTAATGTCCAGTCTGAACCTCTCCATGGCAGCTCTGAACCAGTCCAACATACCCTGTCATTGAATACCAGGGAGAAGAGCTCAGCACTTCCCTCCTCACTTCCCCCACTCAGGAATCTGTAAGACAGTGATGAGGTTGCCCTCAGCCTGCACTCCTCCAAACTAGACCAACCCAGTGTCCTCAGCTGCTCCTCACAGGACAGTCCTTTCAGC
This sequence comes from Cettia cetti, assembly GCA_013401135.1. NCBI lineage: Eukaryota > Metazoa > Chordata > Aves > Passeriformes > Sylviidae > Cettia > Cettia cetti. The sequence continues at coordinate 7,883 of VZUI01025095.1, read as the reverse complement.
CCTTCCACCACTTTTGTTGCCCTCCTCTGGATGTATTCAAGGACTTTAGGATTATGAAGTGACAGCAAATAATAACAAAGATGCATCCCTGACATGGTATCTGTGGACTGATTCAGCATGCTGCAGATTTTCCAGAAAAAGTTGCTGGTGATTTTACAGAATCACTGCAAGCATGTTTTACCTTCAGACAGAGGTATGCAAATCTGTGAGTAACCCCTGAAAACCTGGTATTCTGCCTGGAAGTTACCTCTGGTGCTTGGTTCGCTCTTGAGTTGGAAGAGCTGAGCTTCTACTCTGGAGAGTTGCTGCTGAAGGGTCTCTACTGTCTTCCTGTGCTCTTCTTGCAGGTTCCTGACCTGATCTCTGAAATTGTTCCGGAGAGCTTCATTCTGGGCTGTCAGCTGACTCAGCGCCTGGGCGTGCTCGGTTTTGATGACCATGTTCTCAGACTGTATAGTGCAGAGTCTGAAAAGAGCAGCAAAACACTCTAAGTTTTGCATTTCAAAATTTTTACAGTTTGAGGAAAATTTCAATTTTCACATGTATGATTATCTTAGAATGACTATGTGTGCAACTTTTTTTCACTTAAAGTACTATTTTCACAGGGAAAATCTGAGACTGAAAAAGTTACACATTACTTATTATATGAATACACCGAGCTATAAAAGCTCTTGATTTCTATTTCAGAGCAAAAAATTCAGACCTCTTTGAATAAATAAATGAAGTCACAAGCAATTAAACAAATGCATTTATGGAAAAACTAAGCCCAGGACTTACCCTTATAAGAATACAGACTTAAATGGAGCCAGAGTAGAAAAGACCAGTGTTTAGGTATAAAAGGAACCTACTGTGAAATGGGTTGTTTCCAGAAAAAAGCAGAACATAATTTGGTTGACTAAAGTGAATCATCATGTAGCTATAAGGAACAGATAAAACTGTACAAAGACAGTGACAATAAGTCAACAGTTCCTAATACAAATCTGTAATTTCTAATTAATACTTCATGTGAACCCAAAATGGAGAAGAAAAGACAATGATAGACTCTTTTTTGAGGAGCTCAAGTAAGACACTCATGATTTTACAAGAAGTGATACAGATTAAGCAGATTCCTTTCACTTTGAAAGAAACAGCAAATTAAGCCTGTGGCAAGCACAAACTTAAAATACAGTACTTTCTGTAAGAAAGGCACTTGGTGGATAAGAACCAGGTATTTTGTCAGTGAACTTGTTTGCTTTGCATGTAACCATCTTATTTTTTTAATAGGAAACATCCATAAAATTCAGTAGAGCGATACAACACAAACGTGGAGTTGGGCATTAGATTTAAAAATAGTCAGTGTGCTTAAAAATGTTAATTTTTAGACCTGATAGTTAAGAGGTAGAAAGCTTGCAGAAATCTCAAATTCCCCTATCAGCTACTATTTCATTCTGGAAACGTCTGATAGCTTGTGAAAAATTGCAAACAACCCTTTTGAAAAGTCCTTTAACTTTCTTAACAACATGCTCTTTCTTTGTGAAGTAAAGTTATAGGCTTCTACATGCTAAAATCTTAAAATTCAAACAAAATAAAATATCCCTATCTATTCATCAGCAGATCATACTTTTCACGGAGTTCTGCTTCTTTTGCAACAGTCTCTTGCAGCATCTTATTGTGTCTTTCCAGCAGGGTGTCATGTTCAGACTGCAATGCCTGGAGTTCAGATGCATTCATCTGTGAATTATGCTGAGCATCTTGCAGCTTAATTTTAAGTTGATCTATCACCATTTCCAACTGTTCCCTGCACATGGAAGAAAAAGGAATACACAACTTAAAATTATTACATTATTTCAGAACCTGTATGATATCCATATTTTGGATAGCTGATCCAATTTGCATATTCATTAATAAATCAACACAGCACTAAGACCAAAATAATCTTAGAATATGGCTACAGAAGAAACAATCAAACCCTGTTTCAACATAGATACAAATAGGTTTGCCACATCCCATCTGAACTGCTGGAAATGCAACTATTGGGGTAGGAAGCATGACTGATAGCACTTTCTACTTCAAGGAGGGATAAGACAGAAGGAAAATAATATATGGGATCCAGATGGGAGCAAAAATTTCTTCGTAAAAGTGGTGAGGCTTTTTTTTGTTTGTTTAGTAAATGCACATCAGTTCAATAAGACCAAATACAGGAGACAAATGGTTAGAGTAGATTTTGAGCAAATTGCTAGAAAGCAACATCAAGTCCATAACAGATAAATTCAGTTGGTCAGAAACAATTCAAAATCAGAAAGACCAAGAAGAAAAAGATCTTAAGTCGCACACATTCTTTTTTTACTGATTTCTGTGTTTATATATGCAGATACCTCCATTATCTCATGAACTGTTTATCTCGCTAATCCTTAGAGTTGATACTTGTAAATAATTTCTTTGGGAACCATTTGTCATCTGTTTATTTTTCATCCAATTTGCTTCCAAGATAGTTGTCTCTCAAAAAAAAAGTAACAATACCAGAACTTCTTAAAATTATGCAAAACGTAGGGACAAAGAAATGCAACTCTTACAGTTTATTTGCTTCAAAAGCACGAGTGTTTCAAAAACCACAAACCAACCCTAAACCCCCGTGTTAGAGGACTCTAACAAGGCACAAGTCGCCCTCTGGTGGATTTTTGGCTGCAATAGCCGGTACCGACTGAGGGTCTGGGTCAGAAACGAATCCTGGCATTTCACACATAAACGCCCAGTCTGTCCCCAAGGGCAGCCACCAATGATTTATAAAAAAAAACTTGCAGAAACTGACTGACTTTTGCAGTGAGTTGAGACATTTTCTGAAGCAAATCTAAACTCACCTAGCTTATGACTGTACTCAAAGATTTTCAGGGAACTTTTGCTAAGGTAACTCTTTTCTTCCAAGTCTTGCCTCACATGATACAACATACACAATTTCATAAATCTGCTGGAAATGGCGACTGAATTGGTATCTAGAGCTTTACCTACACTAAAACACTCACTCCTGAAAAAGTTCAAAGTAAGCTCAGCTGAACTGAACTGATCTGCTCTTTTCTTCTTAGCTGCAAATGGCACTTGGCTACTGCATGTCAGTTGACACAGAATGTGCTGGCTAATTTCGGCTCATGAGAGTCATAACTTCCTATGACATTACTTATCCTTCTGACTGTAATAATATGTAATCTACACAAAAAAAAATGGTTAAAAAGACAAATCCAGCAATTACAAACTAATATAGCACCACAACAGTAGAAACTGACAATATTTCTTCTGTTCAGCTAGGCAGTGCCAGTCAGATGACAGATCAAGTAAAAATGTTAGTTTTACCTTTCTTGTTTGGCTCCTTCAGATTCTGTCCGAGCAGCAGATTTATTCTTTTGCTGTTTTAGAACATTATGAACACGGACTTTATAGCTCTCAAATTCAGATGTAACAGATGCTTGTTCAGCCTATCACACAGAAAACAAACTTGTAAGTTATACTATTGCTCCCTTATTTCTCTATAATGAAATACATCTTACACTGAAAAAATTATTACCACCTGCTGCATTTCCTTCTTTAAAATAGATAATTAGAACAGTGACCACCATAACAGATAATGTTTCTTTAGATTTTAACTCAGTATCACATAATGTGAAACTTGAGACACTGATTTTCAACATGCCAGTATTAAAGAATACTTGAAAATTCAAAAACTGCATTCAACTGAGAGATTCACAAGCCAGGGGTTCTACAAACAGCTTAAAATGAATGCAAACATGACAGAAAATGCAAAAAGAGGTAGAATTCTGTATTTCTCCAATACTACTATAATTCCGTTTCATTAGAGCATTCTCTCCAATACTCTAATGTGCCATAAAGTTATGCCTAATTCTGAGGAGTTAAGTCAGTCTTGCAATGGTATTACACAGCACAAGATATAATATTCTAGTTGACTGTAAAGGTATTTGGTCTGTCTTTTCTTCTAAATTCACCTGTTAGCCTGAGTTTCTGTGGAAATACAGAAAATTGCCTCACACCATAGTAGCTTCATCCTTGACTGTACACTCTAGAGCAAAGATTACTGCCATTCTTCCACTACTCACACTGCATATTCCTCTAAAACAAAAAAACTGAACAATGACACAGGTTTTCTTTCTTGGATCTTAGTACAAGCTCATGGATTCATTAGTCACTCCCACTCACAGGTACCTAAAATGCTCTCATCTCCAACAGAAGGATTTTGTAAAATTTTCCCTTCAGCTGAACTGGTGACTGAAATTCTATAGAATTTACTCTCAACCATTGGTCTAGACTTTCAGTCTGTACATTTGTAGTAATTTTCTTTAAATTAATCCTTTGCTTTTCTTCCTGTCAAACTCTGTGAATATTCCTAAGTCCTCAGGTACACAGCCTTAAATATCAGCATGACTTCTGTTTCCTACTATCTGTTTTGGTGTCCACATTTCCTTTAGAGGGAATTTTCCTTTGTTAATAACCTTGTAATAGTATCTATTTTCCATATGTAAGGTATCTAAATAGGAAAGTTAATCTTCCAAGAGGTTCAAGCCATGCCAATATGGATGATCTTGCTGATTTTACAGCATCACAGAACAAGTCACCACAGATGGGTACTGTAAGCACTCAGGTATGAAGAATATATTTGTAAAACCATGATCCATGTGTACCAGGACAACTAAAGGAAACCTCCTGTAGCAGCAAACACAAAGTTTGTCCATTTCAGTTCAGCTTTTTAAAATGTAGAAGTTTTTTTGAGAGGTTGCATTCAGCTGTTGCTTACCTGCAGGATGCACACCTACCATAGAACAGTGGCTGTGGAGTAGTGCAGTAACCTCCATGAAAGTAGTTCTAGCATAACAACCCTACTAGATTTTGAATCTGTTTGTCTCCAATGCAAACACTGCATTCTGGGACCATCAAACAGTGTTGTATGAGGAAAAAAATCCCAGAAATAATGAAAAACTTCAGTAACAGTGTCAGTTTTCCATGTAGCTCAGCTGCCAGTTAAGAAGCTGCTCATGTTTCAGTATATTAAAAGGTGCTTGCAAATATATTTTTCACAGCTTTTGCTCTTTAAAATGATATCTGTGTTAACTGGCTTTATATGAAGCAAGTTATATTCCTTTTTTTCATTTGTGCTCTTTTCTTCAAAGACTTTTCCCTGAGTGCATACTTACTCATCATCTCAAATAAACCCTGGCTCCCCACTACCACAAGTTTTTCCCTACTGGAAACAGAAATAAGCAAGCCCAAATATTTCACCCCAAGTGATACATATCAACCAGGACAGTCTGGCTCATCCTTTATACCACCACTCAATTACTGGGGTAGTTTGGAATTCTTGAAAGACAAAAAGAGAAGAGTGAAAAATCTGCAAATTTTTGAAGAAGCAGAGTGTGCAAGTAATCTCCCCTTCTTAAGCCTCTAAGATTACTTCTTCCACTGGAATACCTGGGCTGCTCTGCACTCTTCTTGCAGGGTTGCAATTTTTTGCTGGCAAGCACTCACGGTACGCTGGTGCTGCTCTGAAGATGTTCGCAGTTGTTCCTGAACTTTATGCTTTTCTGATGTCAGTACAGCCACTTGAATCTGAAAAAGTCAGTTGAAAACATCACTATCACAAGAACTTTTACTTCTCCAAGCGAACACACCACTGAGAACCTAGGACTCTATTACAGTAATTCCTGCACAGAACTGGTGAATACAAAATTAAAATCCAATAAAAAAAGAATTTAAAAAATAGACATGGGTTACCATGTATTAATTTTTAAAAAGTGATACTGTTTAAAGAGAGAAGTGAAGACAAAATTACAATGGTGGCAGCATTTAAAAAAACAAACACCTCTCCCTTTCCTGCTTCTTTCATTACATTCGAATCCATTTCTATTCTATATACCGATGGACAATACTTAAGATTTCTGCTGACAACGTTGTGCTCTTCTGTTTTTAAACTGAGCTACTTCCATTTTCAAAGAATCATTAAAAATATATATTACAGTTACAAGCATCAAACTCCACAGTCCTCTCCTTTGGTGGACAGGAAAAGAGGAAAAAGACAGGGTAAATCTGCCTAAAGAAAATCACAGGGAAAAATATTTGGGTAAAGCAGCAATCAGAAAAAACCCATTTAGAAAAAAGAGCCAGTAACCTAGAAGTAAAAACAGCACCTCTTTATTCTTCAGCCTATATTCCATGTGCCCAGTACAAATCACACTCCTACTGCTTAAATGAGAAAACTCATACTAACAAAAAAGTGAAGTTTCTTGCCTTATAGGCTTCCACTTGCTGTTGACTGGCTTCCAGTTCCCCTTTCAATGATGCCTGCAACATTAGATGGTCATTTTCCTGCAAGATAAAATTACCTGGATGTTAAAAAAACCTCCAAACCTCAGTAATCTAAAAATTTTTTTTTAAAATCTAGTTTGAAAATAGAATACACAGTCATTAGCATATGGACTTACAGCTTGTTTTGAATCAGCCAGTTCTTTTTTGGTTTTCACCAGGAGTTGTTTTATCTTGGCATTTCTTTCTTCATCCTGTTGCATAGTTGACTGAAGTGACTCTAATGTAGAAAACAATAATTATATGCAAAGGAAACTTTCCCTGTTATATTTCCTTAAAAATGCTGGAAAACATTTAAACAAATTCTAACAGATTCCTTAAGAGCTGCAAACAAGTAGCTTACAGTAACTTTAGTATTCTTTTCCCAAGTTATCATGAAGATCTTAAAATAAGTGAAATTTTTTTAAGATTTATACTTAAACATAGGAAGAAATGGAATTTTTAACCACATGGTAATCAGTAAAGTGTTATGAGTGTGGTATATCAGAAAGAAAACCCTTGTCAGTCACTGTGACACAATGCTGTCATGAGGGAGACACAGTGATCACCACCGAGTCAAAGCAGGAAGAGAGGAAGTTTAATTTTTCTTACAGCTTATATAGATTTCTAGGAAAGAGACCACATTGGAAGACTGAGGTTCAACCTCCTCAATTCCACTGGCCTTAGAAAGTGTCCATCAATTGTCTTTTCACAGAAAGGAAAGTAAACAAGATAAAGAATTCTGTAAACATTGCTTTGTTTACATGAAATTTCTGACTCCAAGAACTCGAAGGCTGGAAGGCAAGACAACAAGTCACCAATATTTAGAACTTAAAAGTAACTTAATCAGGTAAGAAACATGGTTTGTCAGGCAGGCAAATTGGCTTTTAAGTGCTGAACACTGAATTAAAGTGATTGATAACCTAGTAAAGGTTCCTCTAAGACAAAATTGCTTTCCTAATGCAACAGTTTAGCATTCCCTGCAAAGCTTACCTTCTCTTGCTGACTTGAGAAGTTGTTTCTGAATTGTACTTTTTATCACTGCTAACTATACCACAGTGACTTTTGCTGTTTATAGTTTACTCACTTATTTCTTCCTGTAGGGTCTCTTGTTTCTGTTTCTGAATCTCTGTTTCTTGCTCAAGATCTTCTATTCTGCTGTCTTTATCAGTAATCTTCTGATTAAGTTCTTTTACTAGCCTTTCATAATCAGCTATTTCCATATCCATCAGTGTACTCTTTTGAGCATCCTGCAAGGTACACAAAATGAAGTTAGAGCTTACAATTTGCCTTGGCTGCCAAGACTTGTAATTCTGTAAAAAAATGTACTGCCCATTAGACAAAGACTTTGTCTCTATCCATATCCACAAACACGACTCATCCACTGGGTTTCCATATCCTCAGTAAATAATTTGTTTTCAAACAAGAATCAAAAGCTTTGAAAAACCTATTGCTAGTTCTATCAGTAGGTATTTTGTATGTATTAGTTTCTGTCATCTTCAGTCCTTACAATCAAGGCAATTTCTTTACATTGCACTCTACATATACTCCAGACATCTGAATTC
>VZUI01025091.1:0-77044 GCA_013401135.1 Cettia cetti | reverse complement strand
AAAAAAAAAAAAAAAAAAAAAAAAAAAAAAAAAAAAAAAAAAAGAGTCTAATCTCCTGGAAAACTGGAGGGATTGCTTTTGGAGCCAAAGAGCAGGAAGAGGACAACTGCTACTGAAATATCAGCACTGGGCTCCCTGCTCCTGTCAAGCCCTGGATTTCAGGTGCCAAGCTGGGAGTCGATTCAGCAGCAGGATGGGTGGATTCAAGATATTTAAGTCAGACACTCTAATCTGAACTCCTACCAGCAGATAAGAGAGACTTAAGCAGAGTGAGAGCTGGTTTGCTTTTATATTTAGCTCTATTTAAAAGAGACTCATTTCTCTAAGGCCAGTCTTTCAAACATGCCAGTTTGCCAAGAAATATTGCTCTGCACCACATCTGCCAAAGTTTGTAACCCAGAAAAATACACACTGGAGATAAATGCCCTCATTCTTGATTTTCACTTCATTGTGTTTAGAAAAGAAAAGGGCAGTAAGTTTTAGTCTGGTTTAATAATCTACTCCAATTTACACAGGCCATCTTTTGAGAAGGGTTTTTCTTCAAATCCCAAACTCAGAATAATTGCAATATCAGAATCATTCAGCTCAATGCATTGCTGAGTAGCAGAGTTTAGGGAGACAGATCCTACTGCCAACAGAGCACAGAAAATAAGCACTGAGAGCCCTTTCCAGTACCTAAAGGGTCTCCCTGGAGCCTTCTCCTCTCCAGGTGAGCACCCCCAGCCCTCCCAGCCTGGCTCCAGAGCAGAGGGGCTCCAGCCCTGGAGCAGCCCCGGGGCCTCCTCTGGGCTCTCTGCAGCAGCTCCAGGTCCTGGTGCTGCTGGCCCCAGGGCTGGGGCAGCTCTGCAGGTGAGGTCTCACCAGAGCACAGGGCCAGAATTCTCCTCTCAACCTGAATTCCAAGTTAAAAACAGCCTTTGATACCTTCAGGATGTTTTTCCACTGCAGCCACACAAGGCAGCGTTGAAATCTTTTCTCCACCGTCCTCAATGGAAACATGACAACAAAATCAATTTGGAGATTGTTATATTGACAGAGACACTTCCTGCTGGAGTTATTTCCATCTGAAAAACCAGCTGAGCCACACTGATGAAAACATTGTTTAAACTGTGATTCTGCAAGGAAACCTTTCAGCTCTAGAAAATTCACCCATTCCAGTTGTCATGTATGTCTTGGGAAAAGGAGTTCTGGTTAAAAAAGGGCTTCACAAAACTGATTGGTTGTTTTTTATTTATCCATGAAGTTTCTCAAAGCAACAACTGACTATTTATCAGGTGTTTTGCCTTCCATTATACCCAAAGCACACACATTCTGCCATACCTGAGCAGCATCCCTGTGCTGAACCACACTTCATTAAGTAATTAATAGAGCGATTCAGACAGATTAGGTAGCAATAAAAATTATTTTAAGGTGAGTAACTGCCTTTCCATAGAGGTGTTCCCAAAGTTCCCCACAATCTTTCAAGGCCTTTAATTACTTTCAATAACAAACTCACTTCAGAGCTTAAAAGCAATTAAAAATGAGTTAAGTCAACATTTCTTTCACTGGGGTTTATTAAGCACTTGTTTGAAGCAGTCCCAATCTCTCCTTCCTTTAGAAGCCATTGGCAATTTCTGTCACTGTAGACTTAATTTTTGTTCACTTGATTCCCTGTGACACACAGGGACAGGTACGACAGTGCTGGTGGAAAATTCACCAAAATTTAGAGTAATACTCCCCAATTTTTAAAGAGATCATAGTGAGGAGCCCCCCAACACTCAACTACTTCACCTTCCTGAACACTGCACATGGATTATAAAAATTCCTGATAATACTAGAGCAAAATAACAAGCTTTCCTCCAGCTTTTGCAAAGGTCTTTAATCATTTCCTGTTCCAATCCCAGCACGGACCTTGCCTAAGGCACGTTAATCCTTACCCCACACATTTAGTTCCTGCAGTCGGGTCAGGTCACCAAGCAGGCCAGAAATGGTCCCTTATTAATTCTTGAGTCACTGCAGAGTGTGGATTTCCTCATTTCCGGCCTGGCCATTTCCCAAGTTTCTGGTGCCTTGTGGTGCTCCTGAACTTTCCCACTGGCTCCAACAAATCCACCTTCCCATTCCAGACGCTTTTCTCTACCAGCACCTCCCTGATGTTGTCCACCTCCATCCTACCCTAGACCTACATATTCCACATGCTCCTCTATTATATTTCCCAGTGCTGACTCCGATTTGAAAACTACTTTTCCTTGCACAAAACCCCTGGACTTAGCTCCAAACAATTCCTGTAAGTGTATCTTTTTCTATTCTCCTTCATAAAACAGGCAGTGTTTCAACTCCCACAATATCCAACAAGGCAGAATAGCTTTAAACTGCCAGAGGGCAGTGATAGATGGGATACTGGGAACAAATTCCTTCCTGTGAGGGTGGGGAGGCCCTGGCACAGGTTGCCCAGAGAAGCTGTGGCAGCCCCTGGATCCCTGGAAGTGTCCAAGGCCAGGCTGGACAGGGCTTGGAGCAGCCTGGGATAGTGGGAGGTGTCCCTGCCCATGGCAGGGGGTTGGAACTGGGTGAGCTTTAAGGTCCTTTCCAACCCAAGCCATTCCATGATTCCATGAACTTCTTATTGCATTACCTTCTTCCATGTAAAATGCAGCTTCCCTGGGAAAGGGCCATGTCAGATTTAGTGCAGAATGCACATCAAAATTAAGTAACACGTGACAGATCCTCTTTTGCCTCTCCACTGGCTACAGTGAGAAAAATTCCAAAGCAAAGGGTAGCACCTGAGCTTGTCTTCAAGTGTCCCTGCTGTACCCTCCCTCTGAGAACCATGGAATCCTTAGGCTGGGAAAGACAGCCAAGATCATCACGTCCAACCTTGAAAAGCTAGAAAAGCCACAATCAAGCTCCAGACTCTGAGAAGCAACAATTCCTCTTCAAACAGCCCTGAAAATGTGCTGGGGGGAACTACAAGAGAGAATGACAGCAGTGCCCCTCTTGAAGAGATAAAAAAAATCAACCATGTTATACAGACCACAGTCTAATCTCACAAAGATATTTAGGAGCTCAATTCCCATTGAACCAATAAATTTAAATTCCTAAATTCCTCTGTAGATCCAAGCACCAGAGAAGTGCAGTTCTTTGAGCTGGCTATTTCACATTTAATGTTTGTTGGGTGTTCTGGAGAACATCCAAATGTACCAAAACCTCCAAACATGCCACAGCCACCAAACCTTTGCTTCTACAATTCCTCTGCTGCCACTGTTTCCACAGGAATTCCACTCCAGACTGTTTTGGTAGGGGTGACAGGTTCAGCCATTTTATGCTTTCAGCAATCAGAACACAGCTCCATTTTATTTCATGCACTGCAATCAGAGTTTTGCCCTTAGTTTGGCAGCTTTTTATACCATGCAATAACAATTAACTCCCTTTGGCATAATTTATATGAATCATTGATTTAATACAGATAGCAAGGAAAAAGAAAAGACCTATTAAGTCATCTAAATGACCCAAGCAGCACCGCTGGATTGTTCTCAGCAGCACATTTGCTGTGCTTGTTTGAAATGTGCTTGCACAGCACAAGTACAAAAACTGTCTGCAGAGCAGACATGTTTCACTAACAGATGCTCTAAGTCAACATAGCTTGGAAATCTTCAATTTATATCTAAATGTTGTACTGCACTTTCACTCCTCCAAACAGGCTTTAATGTTTCTTGAGGGGGTGAGAAGGGGATATTTTATTGCAGTAGAAAATACTTCCCTGACAATTTCCAAGCTGGATCTAAGGCTTGCATATCCAAAGTAGGACCTGGAATATCCTGTGACCATCTCTTGAGAGGATATGGATGCAATGCAAGAGGATGTCCAGTTCTAGGCCTATATAAATAATACAGACATGCAATGTATTTTCAGGATGAGTTTTGGTGATTTTTTTGGCATTTGGTTTTTTGGTTTTCTTATTTCTTTAATCTTCAGAAGAAAATAAGGCGGGACTTCCCTGATGGAATTCCAACAGCCAAACTCCTGGCAGATGTGTTTTCTAATCTAAATCTTTCTAATGGGGATTCCCACGTTTCCTCAGGCAATAGCTTAGGTTCGGGGTTGTTTTTCCTGTCTCACCACAAGCTTTCCTTCCAATTCATCCATGGGTTTACAGATGGTGCATCCTATCCCACCTACCAAATCCTTGAGAGATGGAGTTTAGAAGTGTTGGTCCCACTGTGAACCCTCAGGGAGGGTTCACACACATCCTCGGGGTGGGATTCATGGTGGAATCCTTGAGGTTGTCCTGAGCATGGCCAGGAATTGGACACAATGATCCTTACAATTCAGGATATTCTGTGATTCCATGATAATATCCTGTAATAACCAGCCTCCTGGGAACATCAAACCACTGACCTTTACTCATCCATCGCACAGCACACCACTCCTAGGGATGTGGAAAAGCTTCCTAATCTAAGGGAACAACATCCACCCTCAAAGCTGCTCAGCTCCCTACTGGGAGCAATTACGGAATTACCAGGAGTACTGTGGCAGGACAGAGGTGTTTGTAATTAAGCACCTCTGCACAAATGCAAATGAAATGTGCCCTGTGCTATATTTGAGTTTAGCAGAGCCTGACTCTGCTTTTGCTGGCACAGCTTGGAAAGCTGCGACCCAAGGAGAGGGAGCAGAGGTTTGTGCAAGAAGTGCTAAAACAAAGCTAAGCAAAATCATTTCACAGGCCACTCCAAAAGCTCCCCTCTGTGTGCTTCCTTGACCCACTAAAAGCCTTCTGCAATAAACAGCCAAACACACAGATGTCCACGGCCCTCCTGCAGAAACCATTTGCAGTGTAAACAGGACATAAAGTGGGGGGGAGAAACAAAGCTGTGAATGTGCAAGAATTACAAGTCCTAAATTTCACTTTGTACCTCACAATGCAGTCACTGTTCCTTCACAGACTCACTGTTCCTCCATAGAAAGGTTTCTGAGTGGAGATCTGTGGTTTGGCAGGACCTTGAGAACCACCATGGGAAGAGAGACCAAAAACTAGAAGAGTGGCTGAAAATAAGTGGGAAATTAGAAAAACAGCAAAGACCAAGGGAGTAATCAGGAAAATCCTGTCAGGAACAATACTGAAGAAGGATCACTGTCATGAGAGCTAAGATCACCAGATGACTGCCAAGACAAGGAGTTATTGGGAATAAATCACCTCAAAGCAACATAACGAATGCCTGTCTCTTCTCACAACAGTGACAACACGGTCCCTGTGCCACCACGGCAACCTACAAGGCTTTAGAACAAAGCCTGTGGGACAACAAATCCCAGATAACACTGACTGTAGACCATATCCAAGAGAAATTGGACACAATGCAATCCTGCAGTGAGTAATGGGAAGAAAATATTAATGACCACCAAATTTTGACTGCAAGCCCAGAACAGCAAGAACAAAGAGCAACACAGAAGTCTCCATGAACACCACTGATTCCTAAGAATCACCATGTGCCCACCTCTGCGTTAGGACCAGAAGCGCTTCCACTGGACATCCACCACAATTCCCCCAGCACGGACCAACACCTCATCCCACTCCATGGGTCAGCTCCGACCCGCTGCCTTCCTCAGCATCCTCAGATCATCACCACCACCAGACTGACAGGGCCTTGCACGTCACATCCTGCCACATGTCATCAAATTGCTCTCACTGTACTGTTCATATGATATCACCATGGGTCCTACTGCAGCTTTGGGGTTTTTTCCCAAAGGAAAACAAGTTCTCTGCAGTCACTCGGGAGACACTGAGAGAAACGAATTGTTGGTCCCCTGAGTATAAATCATTGTCCTTGTCACGATCATGACCACTAGTGTGTCAGAATGCGCAAGAATTAGCTCTAGAAAGTGTCTCTACTGTAAATTTCAACACTGAAAAAAGCCTCAGATCTTTAAAAACCTCCTTGCTCAGCTACAGTAAGGAAGAAGACACAGAGAAAAGTCTTGTATGAGTAATAGGAGAGATGTTCAGTGCTACAGATAATGCAGGAAAATTTATCCTCCCCCCTTTTGCACGGCCCAAAAATGAGTAATTATGTGCCAGGAGATATCATCTACTCTACAAATCAAGTCACTGAAACTACAGACTAAAAATTGTTTTTAAGAAAGTCAATTTATTAGCGATTACTGTGCAGACAGACATATGAGTGCTCTTGTGTACTTGCTGCATTAACAACCTCTCAAAAGCCACAGGAAAAGGAAAATCAATACTGTGTATTTTTTCTCACATCAATTTATCTACTGCTGAAAAAAAAATAACTCACTTCTGTGTATGCCACACATGACATATCCCAGGTTTCCTCTGAGCAAGGAAAATAAAGCAAGCTTTTGCTGGTTTCAACCAACCAAACCCTGCCTTGCTGGACTCAGATTTTGCTTTTGATAAAACCTGAAATAAGACTTGAACAAACTCAGAGCAGTCTCAGGCAGCTTGGCACTGGTACACAGAGCCTTTTGTTACTGGTCCTGCGGTGCTGGTGCAGGGCTGGAGCCCATTAGCAGTGAACGGTCCACTAAATATTTCATGAATCTGGATTTCAGACGTTTCCCAGGACAGGTTCTATCACTACAGATCCTACAAACGGGCATGACAGTTGCTAAATAAAGGGTATCATGCAGAGTAGCCTCCCCAAAGCACTCCCAGAGCCTCCACCCAGGAACCAGTCTCTATATTTTTTACATATATATATATACAAATATATATATATATGTCTCAAAAGTATGTATTTTTTTTTCTCTCCAATTACAAAACACAATTTTTCTCTGCATCAAGTCTTTCAGGCTGCTACTTTGACAGGAATCAAAATAAATCCCAGGATGGCATTCCCTGTCGAGCAGACTAATCTTGTTCCCTTCATTTTCTTTTTCCAGGTCACCAGTTTACTTCCCTCAGCCGAGAGCTCCCCACAGGCTCTGAAAGGGTGTCTTAAAGAGCTCTGCAGCCAGAGCATTTCCCCATAACTAAATCCTGAAATGTTTCTGCCGGATCTCAAATGGGGCAAAGTCCTCTCCAAAATTAATGCTGCAGCTTTTATTCTCTGGGCCGGTACAATTCTGCTTTCCCATGGGGAATGCACGGCCGCAAAGCCTGCCCAGCAGAACATGGCCTTCACCAGCCGTGGTCCAGCAGATGTTTGTGCAAATCCACCCAAATCCGTAGAGAGGAGTGGCTGGAGAGCAGCCTTGCAGCCAGGAACTGGCGGTGCTGGTAAGCTGGAACCAGCAGGGAGGGCAAACCACAGCCTGGGAAGCATCAAAGAGCCGGGCAAGGGAGGACTTGTCCCACAGGCCACTTCAGGCTGGACATTTGGAAGTATTTCTTTAACAAGAGGGCGGTCAAATGCCGGAAGTGCCTCCTTGCAGAGGTGGTCAATGCCTCAGGCCTGTCGGCGGCCCCTGGACAATGCCCTTAAGAACAGGCTGTGAATGATCCTGGCAGGCCCCTCCACCCCGACCTGTTTGCCCCTAAAGCAGGAGAGAAACCCCGAGGACTCGAGCTGAGTCTCTCACCTTTGCTGAGGCGCCGAGGGTGACACTGAGGTGCTGCTCCTCCTCCCAGAGACACTTCCATGCCCACTTGGCTCTCTTGACTCTCCCAGGCAGGCGGATAATCCTGCCCGGAGCCAGGCTCCTTAAGGCAAAGCAGCTTTGTGGGCCGCCAGGAGCCACTCGAGCCTCAGACAGCCTTCGCGCCGGCCTTCACTCTCACGGCTGCCTTAAGCTCATCTAAGCTCCAAATAACACGGCCAGAAACGTTCCCTAAACCTCAGTGACCCACAAATGGTCGTGGCAGCAGCACAAGGAGAGGTGGGAACAGAGCAGGAGAAGACAGAAGACATCCCCTGGTGGGAGACTCGCCAGTGACACAGGGTAGGCCGCTCTTTGAGACGGGGAGCTACTGCAGCCTGGCTTTGCCATGATTTTTACTCTCTGCGCTTACATCAAAGCTCTCACAGCAGCGAGGCACCCACTTCTCCACCTCTCCCATGCCTTGCATGACCCCCTCCCCTGCCCTGCAGTCAGTGCCTGCAGCCACGTGGCCAAAAAGAAATCGCTGCTGAGCTCCAAAGTCAAAGGTCCCCATCCACCAAACACCAAGACCTGGAGCAAAACTTGGCTTTTAATCAAAATTTCGCTGAAGCTGATCCCTGCATTCACAACCTGTGGGGAAGCAGCCGACGAGCAGATGTCACTGCTGGATAAGCCTCGTTTCTTTAGGAAACTACAAATGGAATCAGCCATCACCATCATCTATGTTTAGACCCAATATTCCAAACAATCCCTCTATTTGCAGTTCTCTATTTTTTCCCTCCTCCTGAAGCTATCTCTGGCAGAAGAATGAAACAGCTGCCACTGAGAGCAGGAATTGAGTTAAAAGCTGAAGAAATGCAGCGCTGGTAGCAGAGGTGACGCACCAGCTGGATGCATTCCAGGTCACTGCAGCCTGGCAGGCTCTCCAAGAGGACATCCCAGCGGATCTCGGCAGCACAGTTGGATTTTTTCCCCCACGTATGCAAAAGCCATAACTCCTATGGAGCCAATCATTTCACTCTGGAAGCCCTGCAATTCATTTTTTAAATGGTTTGCCAATCAGGTTATTATGTTCAAGCTAAGGGAGGAAAAAAACCCACAGAAAGACTTTTGATGGGGAAAGCATTCCGCTTGGGATTTTACTTGTCTTCCTGTGCCAAATTGGCAGGAGAGCTGTATAATTACAGTGCTTTTACAAACAAAATTAATGTACAGCAAGTCTGTACATGGCCACCCTCCCATCCATGGATTTTATGGAGAACAGAGTAAAAGGATGCCAGTTTTATTTCACATTGAAACCACCCTCCCTAAACAGGAGCATTTTTAAGTGAAACCCCCGTGTGTTGCCACCAACTGTAAACCCCTCTTCCACTTTAAAAGGCAGACAAGCTTTACAATGCAAGAGCCACAGAGAACAGGGACAGCATCCCTCAGAGCTGTGTTCCCACACAGGGATCAGGATGCAGGATGGCCAGGAGCAGCATCAACACGTGAGATGTGGTCACAGAGACAGAGAAGGGCTATTATGGATGCTGGTAAGGATAAAACCTTATTTTCTTATACCTCTGACCAGAACGTATTTTTATATCTATTTTATATCTATATTATATCTATTTTTTAGACTAAAATAAAACCAAATACCTGTGTCAAAAACCAATTCCCCCAAAAAAAAAAAAAAACCACCTTATTATATATTAAAGGTTTATTTCCCTCTCTTAGAGCAGCACATCAGTTTCACTAAGATCCACAACCAGCTTCCAAGAATCCTCTGCTGCTGTCACAAATGTTCATTCTGTGGATCCTAATTTCTCTTTGTTTTCCCTGTCACATTCAATATATCTCCTGTTCATGAATTATAGACTTGCCTGATTTCCCTAACGTCACCCAGGAGTCTACAGTAATTCAGGAACCCAGCAGATGTTGGGGAGGTCCAAATCCTCCTTTAGGATGAGAACAGACCAAGGCACACAATTCCCCCCTGACTGAGCTGGCCACATTCCTTTCCCTTATTTTCCCTCCAAAATTCCACTCCTAGCAATTTACTCTTGAGGTGCTGAGAGGTGATGGTCCCAGAGCAGAAGACAAAACCTGCCAGGAGTTTTGGCTCTGTAGGGAAAACAGCTTGCCCAGAGAGGCTGTGGCTGCCCCTGGATCCCTGGCAGTGTCTAAGGTCAGGCTGGACAGGCCTTGGAGCAGCCTGGGACAGTGGAAGGTGTCCCTTCCCATGGCAGGGGTGGCATTGGATGGACTTCGAGGTCCCTCTCAAACCGAACCATTCTGGGATTCTGTGATGTGATTCAATGATTCCCTATTTCCCAGCAACATGAGACACATCTCCATTTGATCCAGAGTCCCAACCCAGATTTTTTTTTCTTTTTCTTTGAAACAGAACAAGAGCTGTCATTTTAGCAGCACCCCCACAACACTGGGATCATTGAAGAATTTACTCAGTGACCTTTCAGCAGCAGATAAGCACACACACTCCTTAAACATTAACTCCTTCCAAACCCATATTCATTTTAGCATTTTTTGGACACTGATACAACTTTAATTTAAGAGCAACAAATGCCAGAAACATTCCACTGCTTTTTTCAACTTGTGAGA
This sequence comes from Cettia cetti, assembly GCA_013401135.1. Lineage (NCBI taxonomy): Eukaryota > Metazoa > Chordata > Aves > Passeriformes > Sylviidae > Cettia > Cettia cetti. Next base: position 66,901 of record VZUI01025091.1, on the reverse strand, counting down.
AGCGCAGCACAGCAATTAAACCACGTGTGGAGTTAAACACAAGCTCTAGAGCTGCTGCACTTACAGCTTCTCTCCAACTCTCCATGGTCCTTTACCATTGTTAGAGGCTTTTTTTTATTGTTTTGGGTGGTTTAAGTCATCTTACATATACTTCCCTGGCAGTTCTCTTTGGGAGGGAAGGGGACATCTTTTAAAGAGGATTTTAAATTATTTTAATCTGAGGAGCATTTATAAACATTTCCCACTATACAGCAAGAACAATCTGTTGTTGTTGGTACATTAATCCTGAGCACTTGAAGGGCAGAAACACAATGGGGTGAAATTGTTACGGATGGCCTCAGGGTTATTCCAATACTTGAACAACTGGAATAATGGGGTGGAATTAAAAACATGGGCCCAAGCTTAGGAAACGCCTCATGATAAGATCACGGCACCCAAAAAGAGGAACATAAAATTGTTGAAGAAGAGGCAGTTGTGGAAATTAAAAATGAGCCTTGTAGAAGCACAAGAAGTATTTTCTAGCCTGGATGGAAAAACCATCCATCCATCTTCCCCTCAAAAAAAAAATAATCGTCAGCAGGAAAATTATCTTTCTTCCATATGGACAAGTAAAATTTCACAAGGTTACTGTAGAGAACAACCCAGAACTGGCAAAATGGAAGAGAGGAGAGATAATCTAATAGGCCTTTTCTATCTAATTTTTATGATTCTTATGAAAAATGACCTGGGTAAGTGAAGTTATTTGCCCTTGTCCTCTTTGTTCATATTGGATTTAGTCATAAGGGAAATCCTGCCAAGGAGAGTATGTTTTACTCAATTTACTACCCTTTATGATTGCTCTATAAAATATTGGATACATGATAGGAAAGGTTATGGGGGTTCAGGGCAGGGGCTTTTTGCAATGGAAAAAGAAGGAACACATTGAGCACTTGCTGGCAGTAAAAATTAAGACAACAAGAACTGATGGAATTTTCTGAGGAGAATGTTTACCTATCAGTCCACGATCAAAGGATTGTATTTAACCCGAATATGGTATAACTTTAAAAAAACCCAGCAACTGAGTATTAAACAAACATTCTCTTGCAACATTTCAGTTCCAAGTAGGTCACAAATAACACTGGAGTCAGAAGCTCCATCTCTCTGCTGCACAAACTCTGTAATTGCCAGAAGCTGAGGTTTCCTTTGAATTCCCAGTATTTATTATGCTGCTACTTTTGGACTCTCGCTGCTAATCATACGGTTCCACTGCTCCTGCTATTACAGCAGAAGGCAAGAAACCAGAACCTGCCCTTCCAGGCTCTGCATTTGTTGTAGCTGACTGACCCTGACTGTGAGTCCTCTTTGCTGACTCCTTCCATGGAATCCACCCCAACACCAGTGCTGACAGAACCTGGGCCATGCACAGCACAGCCCCTGAGAGCTCTGGCAAAGCCCAGGGGCGGCCGGTCACCAGCACCACCCACCCATTCTCGGGGACTCCAACACACTGAGGTTGTTTTCCTAAAGCCATAAAGGCCAACCATAATGATGCAGGATCTGTTAAGTCCTGGGAACCTGTTCCCTGCACACCCCACTCCACATGCAAGCTGTGTTGAAAGATTCCAGGGGGAAGTTGGGGCATTTCTCCCTTCCCATTCAATCCTAACCCAAAACCAAGAGCCTGGGAACTTGCAGCTGCGCCGGGTTGTAATAAGTGGTGTCAAAAATTCCAAGCAAATGAGTACCACATGTCTGGGAAGCAGGCCCTTTTCCTGGGCTGACCTTGGAGGCTGAAGGGCTGCCCCTTTCCTGACAAAAGGACTGCAGGAAGAAAAACATCCCATGTGTTGCCGTGTAACCACGCCAGTGAGATCCTGCAGCCCTTTGCCACACAGAGCACAACTCCAGTGTTTGGGATGAGATCAGATCCCATTTCTCAGGTGCTTCCCTAAAAGCTCAATGGACTCCCACAAGAGTGAGTCTTGTTACCTCACAGACTTTGGGTTTTTATGGGGGATTCTATAAATCACTGCTGCTATAGCGTCCCCCATGGATTTATTAAGGCTGCTCTTGGAATGGATACTGGGAGACAAAGGCAGAACAGAAGCCCTGACTCACCTGGTGGAGGGTGGATTTTTTGCTGCCATTGGAAAGATGGACATGCTCCTCTCCAGCTGTGTCAGACATGAGCATCAGAAGGCCTGGAAATTATACATGTTACTCCTTAACCTCTTTCATAGCAAGGTCCTCCTGACCCTTTACTTGGGATTAAATTACACACATTTACAAAAACTAATTGTCTACAACGCATTCCAATTACAAGTCTAATTATACTTATCTAACTGTTGCCTGACCGACTTGGTCTGGAATCAAACCATGCTTTTTTGCTTTATTCCATCTTAAATTGGGCTGAAAGGCTTTCTGGAGTTCGGGAAGTCCAGAAATAGATAAAACAGAAGCATCTGAAGACTGAGCAGATAAAAGGCCAGGCCAACATAGAAGAGCTTTCCAAGTGCACATCAGAAGGATCCATCAGGATTTAAAAAAATCTTGGACTCAATAACTTTACTTGACTATCAATTGTTTCCAAAAGACAAAAAAAAAAAAAAAAAAAAAAGCTCAGTTCCAAGCTTCAGGAGGGTCTTTCATCCAAACAGAGGATTATGTCAGTCCCTCCTGATCTTGGAACATGTAAATCCATTTTACACTACTTTCCTTTTTGGAAGCTCTGAACAAGTCTATCAAAACCTTGAAGTTACATATTAAGGCAAAAATCACAATCAAACATACATGTCTAAACGGGTTTAAAGCCATGTGGACCACTGTGCTCAAAGGTCAGCAATCAATGACTCCACATCCAGCTGGTAGCCAGAAACAAGGAAAACAGGGCTGGTAATGGGGCTTGTCTTGTCCAAAACCACCATGGATTACTGGAGTAACAACACAGGCTGATGTTAAGAGGAATCACAGGATAATTTGGGTTAGAAGGGACCCTAAAGACTGTTGGAACTCCAGCCTGGCCTTGGACACTTCCAGGGATGCAGGGGAACCCACAGCTTTTCTAGGCTCTGTGCCAGAGCCTGCCCATCCTCACAGCCAAGAATTCCTTCCCAATATCCCATCCAGCCCTGCCCTCTGGCAGAGGGAAGTCATTCCCTGTGTCCTGCCCCTCCTTCCTTTGTCCCCAGTCCCTCTCCAGCTCTCCTGGAGCCCTTTTGGGCAGTGGAAGGCTCTGGATGGCCAGTCAAGGGAAGTCATTAACAGCCCAAGCTGCATACAGCACAGGACTTAGGAAAACCAGGTGAGGAACCTGGACTTCTTTGATCTGGCAAGGAGGAGATTAAAGCCAACCAAAGCCCAGCCTGCAGCTCCCTGAACAGCAGCTACAAAGGGAGCAGAGCAGCAGCACTGTGAGCTCTGCAGGAGCCTCTTCTCGGGCAGCCCAGAGCATCTTGCCCGCTGTGCTCAGGATCAGCTCAAGGATCAGGTCAAGTCCAGGGAGGAAGGGATGCCATTCCCTCTTTGTCTGCTGCACGGACTATGCCCAAGTGAGCATCAGCTATGCCCCATCAGAGCAGCCTCAGCAATTAACACCCTCTTCTCACCCATCAATTCCTTGTGACAGAGTTCATCCCTTAAGAAATCACAGCGTGCATTTAGTTTTCTGCTCAGAATTTGCACCATCTAATTTACTCGCAATTAGCATAGATGATCTAATATTCCTTTCTGATCTTAATTCCCACCAAACTCCATCAAATTCAATCTCCCTTTCTGTACACAGACTACAAAAGCTCGAGTCATTACAATTCCTACCCGGTTCCACACTGGTGTAAACGAGAGAATGAGACCCTTAAATTTCCAAAGAGCTTGAAGGCAGAGTTGCATTAATGAACCTCCTGGAACAACCACGTGTCTGTGAAGAAGAATGTCAACTACTTGTATGGCAGCCTTTGAAGGTCTCTCCAAGGAGGAAACGAGCCATCAGCCTGGACAAATTCCCCAGCTGGTGGGTTTTGATGGATCACAAGACAAACAGATCCGTACAAAGAGATGCTGAAATTGTTTTACAAGGTTTGCTAGCCCTGACCTCAGCCCTGCTCTGTCCTGATCCACTCACACAGCCTGAGAAAAACCACTTCAGGTGGGTACACACGGATTTGGGGATGCAAAATGCTCGTGACAAAATCCAAGCACCAAGAGAGCACTTCAGTGTCTGGGTAGAAAGAGGGGAAAAAAGCAGCATCGTTCATGTAAGTGATTTGATGTTTATCTTCTACACCAAACAAGCTGAGACAGTTTCACACCTTAAACTTTCTAAAACGGTCTGAAAGACGGACTTTGCACAAGGGCTTGGAGGGACAGGACAGAGGGAATGGCTTCCCACTGCCAGAGGGCAGGGATAAATAGGATACTGGGCAGGAATTCCTCCCTGTGAGGGTGGGCAGGCCCTGGCACAGGGTGCCCAGAGAAGCTGTGGCTGCCCCTGGATCCCTGGAAGAGCCCAAGGCCAGTTTGGATCAGGTTTGGAGCAGCCTGGGACAGTGGGAGGTGTCCCTGCCCATGGCAGGGGGTGGAAATGGATGAACTTTAAGGTGCCTTCCAACCCAAACCATTCTGGATTCTGTGCAAACACCTGTCAGATCAATCCTGCTGCTGACATCCCAGTCTGTTTTGGGAGAAGGCTGTAGCTTTTCTCAGGAATTCATCAAGTGGAAAGTTGTTCTATGAACACAAACACTTGCACACCCCACGCTGTATTAATCTGAATTCCAGTTTCCAAGGGAAGTTTGACATTAGTTCCTAGCACACATCAGCACTGAAATGTATCATTCTTTGGTTCCTACAGAATAAAAAATTAAACAAAGACTCTCAAATTACTAATTAGATGCCATTGCTTAAATAAGTGTGCACAGAAGCAGTGGCCAAAATAAAGGAGCTTTAATTTTAATGAAAGGACAGCAGTTTACGACTGATATTTGACCAAGCGGGGAGCAGAAATTTCTTTTAGGAGAACAAAAGCATAATTAAAAACAAACAAACAAACCAAGTTTACAATCAAATGTTTTAAATCACCCAGCTGGGATTCTTGACTTAACTACAATTAAAATCAGCAATAGATTTAAAAAAATAGATTTAAAACCAGAAGTAGGTAAATGAAATAACCATTTCCACTCCTGGCAGACAAAGCTCCAGAATCCCCTTTGCCAAGAAAATAGGAAACTTAAAGAGAAATTGAGTATTTAAAATAAATTACATCTATTGCAGCCCTTCCTCATACAAAATGCAATAATAATCCAAGATATTGTTTAAGAAAAAAAATAAAAGGAAGGCAAAAACTACCTTAAATAGGATGGTGAATGGTAAAATGCAGCTCTCCCACCCTTCCCCACCAGGAATGCAGCCACACGCAGGCTGTGTCTATACACAGGAATATAACAGGAAAAATTAACTCGGGTGTAACAACAACAAACAGAATGGAAACCATTCAGATCCTCCCACTATCGAATTCCTTGGATGATGACTGTTGGAATGGGCATAAATTCAAAATACAAAAATCTAGAAGATAAAAGATGTCAGTTCACTGCCACTTTACCTTTGCTAGGACTGTGTAAGGCATTCCAGGAGTTCAGAGCATGACAAAAACCAGCTTTTTCTTCATCTCTCACCAGTACTTTGGGTGCCACCAATGCCAAACCCCAGAGCCACAAGGGCTTCTGTGCCATGCAACTAATCCCTGCAAAGTTTTTATCCAAAAAGCCTGAAAACAGCCTTGCAAGGGAAATATCAATAATTCCTTTCTAGGGATATGGAAAACAAAAATCCAGACAAACGACAGACCTTGCTCCAAGTCATACAGGAACTCAGCTCCTGTGTCATACAGTCCATGCTGAGTCCCTGATTTTGTCTTTCCCTGGCCTTGATGGCAAGGCATCTCTTGCCATCTCTTCCACTTAAATCTAAAAAAATGCTTTGGCACACTGCAAAAGAGTTCATTTCCAAGAGAGAAAAACATAACTTTGCCTTTGACAACTGTTTTTTAGATGGAAATATCCTCCTGAACAAGAGGATTCTCCATACTGGCGAAGGTGTGAAAGCTCTCCAGCTTCTCCTTGCCAAGTTTTAGTCACTATAATCCAGGACTAACTTCCCAAGCATGGAAAATGGGAAGGTTTTGGGTTTTCCCAGCCCCACGGGAGTTCTGCAGCTGAGGGATGAATAAAAAAAGCTCAGTTCCACTGTGGGTCTGCAGCGTTCCATGAGCTCCAGCAGCTCCATTCATAATTCATAGTGTTGACACACCTACCTGCTGCTTGGGAAAGATGAGCACAGACAAACATGACAAGGGGAAGAGCTTTTTCCTTCTTTTGCTCTCATTTCCACTCTCCCAACAGAAAAGAAAAAAAAAAAAAAATAGGCTGAAGAAGCAGAGTAGGGATTAATCCCAGAAGAATAAATTTATTGCTCCCACGCAAGCCCCTGGCTGTCCAGAAGCAAATGTATACACTCACAGAAAGCAAGTGTTACATATTATTTTTAACAGGTAAACATGGTCAATTTACCTTTGTAATTATCAGTTTGAAACTGCAAGGAAACAGACATCCCTGTGAAAGGGATACATCCCAGTGAAACATAAATAGCCAAGAGTGTTCAGATGGTTGAAAACTGAATGTTGTCAAACATGGAAAACTTCTGAAGTCTGCTAAGTGGGGGAAATTGACAATAGGAAAGTGCTTAATTTATACAATCCCAGAATGGTTTGCGTGGAAAGGGACTTTAAACATCACCCAATGCCACCCCCTGCCATGGGCAGGGACACCTTCCACCAAGTCAGGTTGTCCCAAGCCCCAGTGTCCAACCTGCCTAGGACACTCCTGAGCCCAAGGCAAGGAGGTTTCTGGGTGCCAGTGCACATGGCCAGGGCATGTCCAGCTTTTCATCCCTCAGCATCCCCAAATCCTTGTGTCCCAGGGCTGCTCTCCAGCCACTCCCTGCCCAGCCTGGGCTTGTGGTTCAGGCTGTGTTAGTCCCAGGAGGGCTCCCTCACCCCTGAGCAAGCACCGTGGCCATTAGCACACGATGACAAGCCGGGGTCATGTTGTGGAACACTCCAGCATGTGGAGTATCATGCATTCAGTTTGTATGCAATTAAGACCATTTCATTGTCTCATCAGGTTCCGTGTGATACCCAATTAAATAATAACACAAGGAAAGCACTCTTAATTAATGAGGAAAATGCTCTACAAGCTAGACACAGGTGTGTGTGTATCTCAAGTAGGGCCTGAAACAGTTGAACAGATCATTTAATCCTTATTAAAAAAATCCCCACTCAAATTTGTATCTAATTACTTCAATAGCAGGAATCTTTCTGATTTCTTCCAAGGGGGTTAAATTTCTTTGCAATATTCAACAACCAAGTGGTTTATAAAAGACTCAAATTAAAACTGACACTTGGAGTGCAAGAATGATCATAATTTACACATCGTTATTCTGGGGACGGAATAAATTGGGTTTAAACCATCTTTCTCCTTGCAATATTTTTACAAAATCAGTCTCCTCTATTGATATTGAATGAGCACATTCGTGTTTATTCTTATAGCAGCTCTGCTATTTAGGTTGAGCTAAATGAAAGCCCATCCCCACTGTTAGATTAGTCAGGGCAACATCTTTTAAAGAAAGATACTGGGAAAAGGCAGAATATCATCCTAAGTCTCATCTTTACATGCTTCAGTGAACAAAATGGCAAAATTTAACTGCAAAAAACATTTCCATCAAATGCAGCAGTTTTGTACCTCTATTTCTTCAGCTAAGTCAAGTGGATGTGTGTCCTTCAATGCATTAAACACACAGGGCCATTTAAGAGAAAAGTATGGAAAATCATGTAGTCATTGGAGCTGGTATGGACAACTTGGATAACCTTTATCTCCCATTTCCCATTGCTTGGTTTCAGTGACATTCCAACCTGAACCAGTTGGAATTAATCAAGCCACAGTTTTCTACCTTTGGTGAGAATCAAGTATGGAAACAAAGTCCTAAATTCTGACTTTAGGAGCAGGAATTGCAAGGAACATTAACATTATTTGCAGGGAGTGAGGAACATGAAAATCTGTCCTTGCCTTTCTTCCCAGATCCACAGGCACAGTCACCTTCCCTAAGAGATCAGCCTTCCACCTCTTCAGCTCTTTTTTCCCCGGATAGCAGAAGAAACCAGCTTTCTAGAAACTCCAGTCTTACTGACAGCACAATAAAAGTCTTTGATTTTTAAAAAATATTGTAAAAAAATTTCGAAGTACCTATCCAGGCTACGGCAGCCTGCCCAAAATCTTCTACAGTAGATCCCTATGGGGAAAGGTTGATAAAGAGGACAGAGCTGTCAACCTGTACTTTCATAACCTCCCACCCTAGTTTTTCATCACAAGGTTCTTCCCTAAGCTCTGCATTTCTTACTTCAGCTGCTCATTTTCAGCTCTTGAAAGTTTCGGTACAAAGGAGCCACGGAGACGATTTTTTCTCTTTGATCAATCACGTCCCACTGTTCAGAAAACAGGCTCCAAACCATTAATCTTGCTTATGTTATCCAAACGCTTGCTAGGATCTCATCTTTCCTATAATTTATTTAGCACTGAGTCCCTTGACAATACATCTGAGGTATTCTTAGATCACTTCAAACATCAGTCAGGCCAGGAGTTCTGATGGCAAGGCAGAACTGGCAGGGATGAGTTTTAGATGCAGACAAAGACTGATCAATGCACGTGGCACTTCTGGAAATGCCATGAATATGCCAGCTGTCCCTTGGTGAAGTCTGGCTTCAAGGAGCACAAGGGATCACCTGGAGCCATCCAGGTACCACAATACATCACCTGGAGCCAGAGGATTTCAATAGAGCCTTTGTCTTGCTGCTCACTGAATTCTTGCTGCATCGTTTTACCTGGTGCTGGCACACACTTGAAACTCCATTTTATGCACTTCCCTCAGTCATTTTCCCAGGACACAGTAGCCAGAGGATCCCACACTTGCCATGGGATCAATTTGGGGGGAAAGGAAGTTTATATATGGCTTGCATACAGCAATTATAGTGGTGTTGCACTACATAAATCCCTCCCTTAACTGGCCCTGTGTAGAGGCCCACCAGACAGCACCCACCACATCACGACATTCCCAACCAGCCCAGGTTTCCACAGGTATTTCACAGCTTTGAGAGATCCCCTCATATACTGAGGAAGCAGGGGAGAAAAGGAGGCTCAGGGGGGACCTTCTGGCTCTGCACAATTCCCTGACAGGGAAGTGGAGCCAGGTGGGGGCAGGCTCTGCCCCCAGGGAACCGGGACAAGACAAGAGGAAACAGCACCAGGTTGAGCCAGGGGAGGTTTAGATTGGATATTGTGAAAATTCCTTCCTGGAAAGGGTTGCCCAGCCCTGGCACAGCTGCCCAGGGCAAGACCCCATCCCTGAAGGGATTCTGAAGCTGTGTGGATGTGGCATTTGGGGACATGGGCCGGTGGTGGCCTTGGCGGTGGTGAGGAATGGTTGGACTCCGTGGACTTGGAGGGCTTTTCCAACCTTAACCATTCTGTGATTCTATATAGGGGAATACATTTATTATATAAATATAAATCTTTATAACCTTCACTCTCAGCAATCCAGTTCCATTCCCATATTCACCATGTGCTCCACAACATTTTTGGGCTCGTCTCCAGCTCCAGTTAATTTGAGCTGTATCCCAAACCCACCCTTCCCACTGTGCCATCCTCCGCAGCAATTTTTAACTGGAACGAGGTGGTAATTTTAATGTGAAGCTTGGCCCATTAACTAAAAACCAATGTTTCAATCAGCAAACTCCACCAGCCCCTCACACAAGCCCTGTGCCACAGCCAGGGGTTAACAGTGCCTGCTGCCTTCCTGCAATTCTTTCTGCCAGGGTAGAAAGTACTGTTCATAGTTTCATCCACCTAAACTATGTCACCCACAACCAACCTAATCCTTGACAAGAACATGCCCTGCACTGGTCTCTACAGTTGTAAAGGAAAAGTGATCAATTTTAGAGATGAGAAGTGCTCTTTTCCTTGGATCATTCATCCCAAAAGGCAGTTCACCTTCAAAGAGTTCTCCCTTTAAAACACCAACTCCCTTGGATGCATGGGAGGGCACTTGGTGCCTGGAATTTTTTCTGGGATGCTCCTGCAGTCAGACTCTCCCTCTGATAAGCCAACCAAACTTAGCTCTGTGCTTCTCTGTGTGTGTTTTTTCTAGTCCTCAGACTATTTCTGTGTTTCTTCTGTTCCCCTACAATTTATCCAAGAGCTATTTCTGGATGTTGAAATGGAAATCATACACAGGAAAGTCACAAGCACCAAATACAGAAATGAAATCTGGTCTCTCCTAAATATTTTCTTGCTCATACACCTAAAAACTTAAAAAAAAAAAATTTGCCTTTTTTGCTACAGCATCTCTGCTGCTGTTTACACTCACCACTGCTTTGAGCACCACTGCTCCTAACACAGCTCTCTCAGAGCCCCTTTAGGCACTAGAAGGTGGTCTAAGATCTCCCTGGAGCCTTCTCCTCTCCAGGCTCCCAAAATCCTGTTGCATCCACTGCTGGATCATTGAAACCCTTCTAAAATCCATCCATTTGACCACAATAACGCATTTTTAATATGATTAATGTAATATTTATTTGCTAACATCCTGCAAATTTTCTCCATCAGACTATCACTTGTCTTAATGTCTCTCAGGTCACAATTTAAACAAGAGCTTCCCTGGATCCATCCCAGAGGTTTCCTGCAGGGCACCAGGTCTGCAGGAAGGCTGGAGCAGGGTGAGTTCTCAGTGCTGCTGCTCTGCTTTGGGCTACTTAATTGAAAACAGTAATTTAAGCACAGTCAACTCGATTTAATTGCCTAGTGATGACAAAAACTGGCAACCTATTTAGGCATTATTAACTTAAAATTAAGTTGATATTAACTTGACTGTAAGTAGAAAGCAGATCTGCTCTAACAGGACTGAGTTCCAGTCTTTAAGCACCTCTTTATTCATTGGGGTTTGGCAGTCTCTGGGTGTTCTTACATAAAACCATTTTTAAAAGATGTTTACTGTAGACAGGGCAGAATCCTGAATGGGTAAATCAAAATCAATAACCCTTGAAAAATGGATTTTCACAACTTTCCTTATCTATGGATTTAAAGAGACTCAGGTTTTGAGAAACTAAATAACCCGAAGTGAAAATCCACATAAGAACACAACGATGTCTTTAACCTCTAATGGTCGCTTCTCACTCATTCTGTAAAGACTGCATTCAGAAATAATTCTCAGATAATCTGGGATGATGGACATGAAACAAAATCTTTTAATTTTCCACTTTATTTTAGCATGTGAGAACAAAATTGTGAGAGCTTGCTAATAATGTGTATTACGGACACACTGCCAAGCAGGAATAAATTATCCCTGTGTAGAAGAATCCCTCTAAGATGAAACAGTAAAGGAACAGCAATTTTAAAGGATCAGCTCAATTTTCAAGGCGTTTTGGGAAACAAAACTGGCTTTAAAAATAATGTACCTACACACTTCTTTCTTCTGAAATTAGAGTGACACAGTTATCTTGAAAAAACCTATTTTTAAAGGCTTCCAGCTCTCTAACTTCCCTGAGTTCTCTGATAACACTCTGGCTTCACTTCCCAGCGTTAATTGGGTTTGTTCCTGCACTCCTGTGTGTTGCCTACAAATACAAACATGAACCAAATCAGGCAGAAACCATCAGGGTTAATTATAATCAGTATACCAAAATCTCGAGTGCTATTTGTGGCAGCAGTGGATTTTTATCCGCTCTCCGAGTATGAGCCACTCAGTAAAACAAACACAGAAGGGAACTCAGGAACTGTGTCCCCATGGATTCAGGTGCTTTTTGGGAAGGTTTAAAACACAGTCTCTGAATCCTCTGTGCAGAGCCTCTGCTTGCCCAATTTTGGTGGTTTCTTACTGTATCCAGCTACTTGAAACGAATGTAAAATGCCCAGGGGTTTTATAACCTCTCATGCTGCTGATCCTTCCTACTGTTACCGCTCTGGCAGGAAACACAACTCCCAGAAAACTGCTCCAATTAAAACAGATTTCCGCCCTCCCTACCAGGAATAGACTCTGGATACTCCCCAGTAACTTTTAAATGGATACTCCCATTAAATTATTTCAATATAAAAAGATTTGCAGACAGTACTGATATCCAACTAAGCATCTTCATGAGAACACATCTCAGGTAAATTTAATATCTGGGGTTTTCTTCCGCTCCCTCTTTACTTAATGGCAATATCCCTAAAAGTACAACAGCTCCTGGTGTCTACCCTGAGGTAGGAAAAGAAACACTGCCCAGTTTTCTCCTCCCTCAGGCCAGCCCATGCTCCTGGAACCCAACCAGTATCTCTAGAGGGCAGGCAGAAACCAAAAGCAAAAAAATAAGAGATTGTTTTACCCAATGTTCTTCCCACTATATTTGGGTAAATATAAACACCCACAGAAAGCAAGAAATAATAAATAATATGAAAAAAAAAATTAAAAGGTAAAAATCATAGGAAGGTCAGGTAAAACTTAACCTAAACTGAAGACACAACTTCCTGCAGGAAGAAAACTCCATGATCCATAAGCCCCATGGCTTATCCTGATAGCCAGAAAATCCTGATAACACCAAGAGAAACATTCCAGAATCAATGCCCTGCCTGCCCCAGGAGAAAACTCTGCTGAGGTCCTTTCAGATTTAAAAACAAGATTGTCAACCAAGTAAAGCCCAGCTAATCCTTACTGCCAGCACAGTCCTGAGGAGAGAGGTCTCACACGGAGACAAGATTCAAATCAAGATTTTCACAGATCAAAGGCAGCAGCCTGAACTGCAAACCTGAGCAAGGGTGACACCAGAGCAGTCCCCACAGCCCTGATGTCACAGCAGAGACATTTCCACGTGGCAGGAATCAACTGGCTCTGAAACCTGTCTAAGACCCCAAATAAAGGGCACAATAAGGGAGCCCAGCCACAGAGAGTCCACAACCTTCCCATTCCTAAATGTAGCAGAGAAGGAGGGAGGTTGTCACTGTAGCATCTTCCAGTGTTTAATTTATCTGTCTCAGCAAGTACAGACATCACCAACCCTTTTTGCCCCATTCCAAATGGGAAACTGAGGCACTGCTTATGCAGTTTGGGAACTGGAGGGAAATCTGGGGCATGGAAAGAAGCAGATGCCAGTCTTCCACCACTGGATCATGACAGCATTGTTCATCCCTAGCAAATTATAAGCCACAACATAAGAGGTTGGAGATTTGGGTTCTCTGGCAGGGAATAAAGAAATGCAGCACGAGGCTGAAAATTCCAAAATCCCAAAAAAATCTCCACTGAAGACAACTCTGTTACATGAAATTTGGTTAAAGCCAGCAAAACTGGCCACAAACAGAGGAAAAAAAGATTCCCAGGGGCTGAACACAAACACGGAATGTCAGGTTTGTGTCAGGAGAAGGGGAAAATACTGTAGGGAATGGGATGGAACACGCAGAGTCAGGTGCCAGGAACGCCAGTGAAGAGCATCAGGAAAGCAGGAGAAAGTCAAGGACATCCAGGGAAACACCCACGGTGAAAGTCACACTAAACTCTACGTGTGTATTTAGTGCTGGCAGGAAAAAACCACCCTGGATTCTGGAGAAGAATGGTTTCCTGCTGCTTTCTCCAGCCTGTGCTCAGAAAACCTGGCCTCTGCTTTGTGGATCAGCACGGTGGTGTCCAAGAAACAGCTGGCTGCCATGGATTTTCCAATGTTGGCTGATCACTGTGGCCACAAGAAGTAACTGTGCCTGCTGGGAGCAGGTGAGGAAAGATCTCAGGGATCCTGGAAAAGAACTTCAAGGGAAAGCCTACGTCAAGGGCTGGCAATCTTCACACGGTGCCATGCCAGGCTTTTCCTTCCCACTGGCTCGAGGGTGCCAAGAGGAGCCGAGGAGGAGCTGGTAGGAGCTGCCTCCCAAACCAGCAGGAATCTGCTTCCAAGCAGGACAGCGGCTCTTGCTGAGCCTGGAGCTCAGGGAGAGGCAGGAACTGCAAGCTGCAAATCCCTCTTGCAAAGCAGTGCCTCAAAATGCCAATGCTGTTTGCTCCACACTGCATCCACAGGCTCCTTGCACATCCACAGGCTGCCGACCCCTGAGCTAAAAGATGCACCCGGTACCAGATGCAAGAGAAGGTCCCAAAAAAATCATGGAACTGAACAAGGCTGCACAACTGATGAGAGAATATTTGGATTTGAGGGATGGAGCAATATTGGAGGGAAGGGAGAGATCATGATTTGCAGAGCCAGCATCTTTCCAACTAATAAGACACCTTCCCAGATGAAACTGCTGATGCATCCAGGAAAAGGCACAGGCTGAACACAGGAGAAGGACACTTAGAAGGGGAAATGAGGCACAAAGTCAGACAAGAGCATTCATAAAAAAAAAGAAATTATAAAAAAAAAAAATCTGTCACTATATATGGATGCAGGGAGTCTGGATAACAAGCAGAAACAAATGAAATCCTGGCCAGCAGTAAGAAAAAAAATGAGCATGTGACTGGACTTGAAAATCATCAGTCCCATGCTGTTCAGATAGGAAAGGAAGAGATGGATGCAATGTATCCCAAAAAAAAAAAAAAAAAAAGGTGGGAAGGCTCACCTCTCTGATGGTTATCAACACTGCAGGAAAACTGAATTTCCAGGGCAGAAACTTGGTGTGTTTTAATGGGTAAAGCCAGAAGGAGGCTCTGGGAAGCACCAAGATGGGCAGGTGAGTCCACACTGGGAAAAAACCCCATGTGGGGTTAGGGAGGAGACAGGAGGGATACAGAAACTCTCATGCAGCAAGTAAATGCAAGAGATTAGCTGCCCAAAATCCTAGGTGACAATTTGTAACAGCAAGTAACTGATCTGGGCCTCCTTACAAGCAATAAAGCTGCAGAAATCACTGGACTGGAAGCCTCGACAGTGCAGAAAAAGAACAGACCCGTGTTTAAATATATCTCAGCTTAGTAATTCAATCAAGATTGCAAAATGTCTTGATTTCAATAATTGATTTTAAGCTGTATGACATTTGTGCTTTTTAGTTATCAAAATACCAACATAATCACAGGCTCATAGAATCATTTGGGTTGGGAAAGACCTTTAAGATACTGAGTCCAACTGTAATGAAAATTGGCATCACTTGATTTTCTACAAATACAATACCGCAGAGGAAAAATTAAGGAATTTGCATATAGATGATCCACTCAGCAAGTTTCAAAGTGCTTTTGGGATCAAAAAGGAAACAGCCCCAGAGTGAAGTTTGAAAAAGCTTCTGGGGCAAATCAGAGATTGAACTCCCCTCACAATCAGTGGGAAGACACCAGAAAGATTATTTAACAATTTATATAAAAGCAATTACAGGATACAGCCAACATGAAACAACATGGATGGGTCAAGACCAAACTGTATCAAACCAAAACAGACTGGTGAAATCCAATAAAGAGGAGTGCAAGAGCGGTGTACATTGTGCAGGTGGAGAAACCCCAGCTGGGCTGATGGACAGGAGAAAACAACCCCGAGGGGATATTGGATCACAAGTAAAATGTCAACAATACAGTGGAAGTGCCAAAAAAAAAAAAAAACCACAACAAAAAAAAAAAAAAAACCAAAGGCACTTCATATTGTTTTAAGACTGCCACGTGGAAATCAGCATTATTTCATTTTATATGATGCTGACAAGGCCACGCAGTGCCAAGTCTGAGGAGAGAGAGAAGCAAACACACCAGAGTACAGAGGAAAGCTGAGGAAATAATAAAGAGATTTGGATATAAAATCATCCATAAGAACACAGTAAAAGGACCTTTCCAGCCCAGGAAAACAAACTGAAGGAGGATGTAACATGCTCCCATCAGTGACAGCAGAAACAAAGGGATAGGTTATTCTGAACAGCAAGGCAAAGTATCTTCATTTCTCAGAGATCACAAAGTCCCAGGATGGCTTGGACCAGAAGGGACCTTAAAGATCATTCAATTCCATCCCCTGCCATGGGCAGGACACCTTCCACTATCCCAGGTTGCTCCAAACCCCATCCAACCTGGCCTTGGACACTGCCAGGGATCCAGGGGCAGCCACAGCTTCCCTGGGCACCCTGTGCCAGGGCCCGCCCACCCTCACAGCCAAGAATTGCTTCCTAAAAGATCTAAGACATTGGAAAAGCTTTTAACCAAATTGGTTAAGCACTCACTGCCAGGTTCCTGATCAGGCTGGCACCTCTGAGACTGGGAGATTTTAAGGAAAAATTAGAAATACACTCAATTAAGGATGCTCTAGAGAGCATATTACATCCTCCCTCACCATCCTTTAGCTTGCCTCGAGGGGGTGAATGGACTGGAAAGTCTCCCAAGGTCTCTATCAGCTCTGCATTTCAGCATGGAATGATGCCCCAGAAGCCCAGGATGTTTAACCACAGAGTCCTCCAAGAGTCCTCCACTATTTCAGAGACCCCAAGGGCTCATTTGCAATATTTTTCAGAAAGCAGGAGAAAATTTGGAAGAGAAACATTTTTAAGACAACTACATCAGGCAAGGGCAAAATCAAGTAAACACCAATCCAATTGCCAGACATGAGCTCTGGACAAAATAAGGCAAAACTGAATCAGACTCGATCTGGACTTAAAAAGAACAGGAGTGAAATTAATGACAAGTCAATGCTATGGAAAATAGGCCTTGTCAAGCAAAGCTGACTTCATCCTCTGAGGAGATCCATGGTGATAAAGGTAAGTGCTGCAATGTTACAGGCAATCTTTTGAAGATGACATCCCAATTAAAAAATTACCACTGTCTGTGTCAACAAAGCAGCTGAGCAGATTCAGACTTGGCCGAAGGACTGATGACTAAAAGCAGCTGCCCGTGGGAAATCACCAGCAAAGTGAGCTGCAGTGGGGTTCTGCTGGGCTTCATCCAGAGCCCAGAACCATTCCAGAGGTCCACTGTAGACCTGGAATCTAGGGAAAAAAATGGGAAAGCCAGAGGCCCTCAAGTGGAACCTGCTCAACGCCTCCCAAGCAATGCCGTGAGGTTAAGTGGACAACTTGATTGTGGAATTAAGAGTTCCCTCCAAAAGGAAAAGTTATTGGCTGTCCAAGGACATTTAGACAAAAACTGGCTTTTGGAAGCAATAGTTAGACACTAATTGAAATGACACCTTGGACACTTGCAGAGATGAGGCAGCCCTGGGCAATCAGCTGTGCCAGTGTTTTACCACCCATACTGCAAAAACTCGTTCCTTCTCTCCGTTCCCCATTCTGCCACGCTTGATGGAGATGTCCCACACTTCCTGGAATCACCCAGGAACCCACCCTGTCCCTGGCATCTGCTCCAGCAGCAGCACCATTTCCCTGGAAAGCAAAACCACGTGGGCAAGATGCTCCTGGGCTGTTCCGCCGTGTTTGCTTTTCCAAGGGCTCAAATTTAAAGACGGTCAAAAAACTCTCATACAAAGAAATATTTTCTTGAGCTCCCAAATCCATATTAAAAGGCTCAGCTATCCAAGAAAGTTCAACAGCTGGGATTTGGATGCCACAGTAAAGAAAAAGAACCCAGTTCTCCAATTTATGGTGCTGCATTTTAAGGCTTGAAAACTTCTGTTGTGAATGTAAGTCAAGAGCAAACTGGAAAATATGTGGAATGCCATCATTTTGTAAAAGCCATTAAAAGTCTCATTAAGTGACACCATACACAGAAAACTGAAGAAAATGATTTGCAGAATAAACTACTACAGAATCAAATGTTTACACAGGGACCTATTCCAAAGTAATTGCATTTTAAATGCTCACGAGCTTCATACAAAATACTTTTCAGCAGGGAAAAGCCCCTACAACCCGTCTGTCCATACAGGCATGACATTTATCCTGAGTAAAATGTCATCAGGAACTGCAACAAATGATATTATTTTGCCCATCCAATTGGCAGGAGAAGGTAGAATCATGGAATTGTAAAGAGTGGAAAGGATCTCAAAGATCATGGAGTCCCCAGCACTGCCAAGGCTAACACCAGCCCATGCCCCAAGTGCCACATCCCCGTGGCTTTTCTATCTATCCCTGGATGGGGACTCCACCCCTACCCTGGGGCAGCCCATGGGACTGTGGACACTCTTAGGACCTTGTTTAAGATAACCACAAAAATCCCCTTGTACATTAAAAAGCAAGTTATTATTGCCTATAAATCCAAGTATAAAGAGCTGAATAGAAAATGGGGGGAAAGAAGACTATGTTCAAAATTTCTCAACAGTCTTCAGGATGTATTTCCAAACTCAGAATGGTAAAACCCACTCATTATCAAATTTAGGGAGCTGCTATCTAACAGCAGAGAAAGCAGAAGCCCAAGCACTGGGCTTTAATTTGTGGCAGATAAAGAGCTTGATGGCATAAAAGAGGCAAATCTTTTTTATTAAGTCCTACAGCAAATTAGAAGGAAAAACCCTGCGGACCCTGAGATGTTATGGTCTATTTTAACTTTTGCTGCAGTCTGCAATCTTTATCTATTTTATCAAAGAATTAGACATGCCTAACAGGCATGATGGCATCTATTCTTTGGGTCTTTTTTGCCAGTTTAGTACTTTTCCTCTCATAAAATACTCTAAGCTTGTCTCCAATAATCCTCCCAAATCTCTAACCCTTGCTGAGACAAGGAAGGGAAAAACGATCAGCCTACAAATACACTTCAGCTTTAGTCTTCCTATTGAGAAAGTTATCGTACCAAGGCCACAATAAACTCCAGTTTTCTGCTCTGACTTTTCATTTTTCCACTCCCCAGTTTTCCACATGACTGTTTCAGCCAAGGAGAAGAAGGAGAGACAGGGTAAAACAAAAGCAAATACAAACCAGAGGAGGGGAATGTGGTTTTTTTTCAGCTTTTATAAATCCTATGACGATAATCTCCTAAATGGTTTGCTGGGGAGCGTCAGCAGGCCCACATTTTTTCCTCCCAGAAAGCACAATCACTTGAAATTCCTGTGCAGTGCTCAGGGTTTTCAGCACATCCATAGTAAACAAAACCCAGAGGAGCTCTGGAAAAATTATCCAAGTCCCACTCACACTCTAAAAAATCTGTGTGTCTCCGTCATCATCAACAGAAGCTCATTCCCTACGTGGTTCTTAAAAATAAAGAGCTTCCACAAATTTCAGATCTGCAAATGCTGGATATGCCTTAAAAACTAGATCTTTGCTGCCTGGGATCTTAATTGCAGGTCTGGGATACCTGCTTCAGACACCCATGGTGCACCTGCCCTCAGCAAAAGAAAATCCTGGAAATTCCCAGCTGTTGCTTCCCATTCAAGCTAACAAATAAACATAAAATCCCACCTCAAGGTAATCCGCCTAACAAAGCACTGAAAAATCAGAGCATAACACAAAATACAGATCATAGACATGACTTTACATTGATTTCATTCTCTCTCTGCCCAGGTGGGCAAGTAGGAAGTGCAATCACGTTATCTTTACTTTCTCCACAATCAGGTTTAGACGAATTTTACTGGGAAAAAATTCTTCCCTGTGAGGGTGAGAAGGCCCTGGCACAGGATGCCCAGAGAAGCTGTGGCTGCCCCTGGATCCCTGGAAGTGTCCAAGGCCAGGCTGGACAGGGCTTGGAGCAGCCTAGGACAGTGGAAGGTGTCCCTGCCCATGGCAGGGGTGGGACTGGATGGGCTTTAAGATCTCTCCCAACCCAAATCCTTCTGGGATTCTATGAATTTGCATAAATAAACACAGCCCTGCCACTGACAGTCCTCCCTGGTATTTAGGGATATCAATGTTTTTGACACAAAAATAGGAATAAAGTGATTCAGTCGAGTGGAGGGAACAAGAAGGTGACACAACTTAAACAGCTCTGGAGAACTGCGTCTGTCCAACTGGTATTTGAGTCACATGGAAATAACTCCTGAAAATTCATTCCCAGTTTTAAACAGTGACAGATTAAGCATCAGTATTTTTAATTCAGAAACTTAAAAGACCATCAACAGGTAAGAAACCAGACCGGTGGATTTCATCTCTTGTCACTGAAACACAAATCTTCATCTGTTCACTGAAGGGCTGCACAGCCCGAGAAGCCAGTAGCATCCAAAGGGACCAAGGGATGGGAATTTGGAATCAGCCAAAAGAAAATACTACAGAGTATGACAGGAGCCGTTTCCTATCCAGTCATTTCAGATCGAATATTCCTATGGACTGAACATGAGAACTTATGGATTTTAAGCAGCGAAACTGAGCTCGACTGATGAGGAAGAGCAGGGCACAGGCACGTCAGTGAGCACGAGGGAGCTAATTCGGGACAGAACTAGGGAGGGGAATGCCCCGGCATAGGAGAGACTCCAGGAATTGCAGAGGAAACAGAAAGTACACGGAGCACTTGTGCTGCGGAAAGGGAAACCGGGGGCCTCTGCAGATACCATCAGGCCCCAAAGGCAGGCTGGAAGACAAATGAAGATCATAATCCGCGCTGAAGGGAAGATCGAGCTCACAAGGGAAGATGTAAAAGTTGTGTTTCCCTTTTGACAGCCTCAACAACTGCTTTCCAGAGAGCTGGGAATCCGCCCAGAGCTCCTGGCTGGAAACACACGCAGGGTTCGGACTACCTGAGGAGAAAGGTCTGAACCGCCTCTGCCCCAGCAACAGAACACCTGGATTCAGAGCCAGATGGAATTCTGTTCACACCACAGCTCTCCCAGCAGGTGACTGAGCAAG
Organism: Cettia cetti; assembly: GCA_013401135.1. Taxonomy (NCBI): domain Eukaryota; kingdom Metazoa; phylum Chordata; class Aves; order Passeriformes; family Sylviidae; genus Cettia; species Cettia cetti. The sequence goes on along the minus strand of VZUI01025091.1, from coordinate 46,187 downwards.
CAATATCCCAGCGGTGAATGTCCCACTTCCCCGGAAGGGTGAGCGGTGCCAATCCCACGCCTTGGAGAACTTCCCAAAAGCAGGCACTACCCTGATTCCACACACACCTCCCTGCCTGAAGTGGCTGCCTTTCACCTCCGTGTCCGAGCTGAGCTCTTCCAGGCAGACAGCATTATTCAATTTAGCCCCAATTCCATGATCACTTTAATTATGCTTTCAGTGCAGGTACTGAAGGCCTTTCACAGAGCTGCTGCTCCGAAGCATTCTCACTCTCCTAAGAAATGTTTTCAGGAGCAGCGTCACCTCTCTGCCCTGATCTTCTCTGTTACCCCTGTGGTTGGTTAAGGATCATGGGGACCAGGAAAACTTCACTGCAGATTTCAAAACCCCCTGGGTAGTTCACCTACTGCAATGCAGGCTCACCGTGGAGTTTGACAGATGAGTATCAGGCAGGATCAGAAAGCATCTCCACAAATGTTCTCCCTAAATGACTGTATCCCAATTATTCCACGCAAATTTTTTTGCAAGTCGGGTTTCTCACTCCAAGGAATATTCTCTGAACAAACTCCAAACACATTTTGCTTCCAATCCCTTTGTTCCAGAAGATATGTATCTACCCGTCCAAAAAAGTGTGTCTTCACTGACAGCCAGGACTTTTAATCAGCCGAAGAATGTACCCAAACCCCCCAGATCTGAACAATAATACCTGTAACACTTATCCCATGTTCCCCAAAATAAAGCATGGGATTTGAGAGAGAAAGACTCCTTTTAAAAAACGTCAAAATTTGCTTTGGTAAATAAAAAGTTGGGATGCATAACTGGGTATGTCGGTATTTACAACTTACAGAACAAAAGTTTATCAGATTTAATATAAATTTAATGCAAAATCCACAGTGCAGGCTGATATCAGTCCTTTTAATAGCTACGTATGTATAACAAGAATAAATACACAGTTCATAGCTGTTGTTTGGGTTTGGGTTTTATTGAAATGGACTCAACCATAAAGGTCAAGAGAAAGCACGAAACAGTTAAAACTCAGAATCAGAAAGAACTGAAAAAAAAGAAAATAAGCATTTGGCCTCTTCATACTAATTTCCTTTTTCTTTACATTGCTCAACATCGCTCCTCAATTTGAGTTCTAATCAACAACCACTTCACAGCTCACATTTTATGAAATAATGCAGTTGATGCAATCAAGTCCAGCAAAATGTTTCCCTAAAGATGTTTCCATCATTCACATTCCTTTAAAAACACACACACACAAAAAAAAGACTCTGACTTCCTCCATCACTATTTAACAGTAAAAATAAACACACCACTGCATCTTAAATCATATTTTGATTGAAACAGAAATAGAATCTTTCTAGGGTTTCTTTCTGCTTAGCACAACATGTCTTTGTCCAGGAGAGGGGGGGAAAAAATACCCTCAACCTGCTCATTTTTCTGCACTTGACAATAATGAGCGCCAAATAAATAAAAAATCAACCAATGGAAATACAAACTGTAACCCGAAAGCTCATCACGATGTGCGGTGGGGGGGAAAATGCCCCCAAAAGCCAACCCGGTACAAAATCTCTTTCTGCTAATGAATATTTATTTCATTTCCATACTTCCAGGCTCCTCTGCTTTCTATAAAGGACTGAAACCAAGCTCCTTTTTGGCATTATTCACCCACAATATAGCGACGGACTTCGATGCCCTGAACACCACAATGCCAACAACAGAGTAAGCAAGCAGTCATTACTAAAAAGAAATTAGTTGGTTTTTTTTTTTTTTAAAGGGGTGGGGGGAACAATCCACATTTTCATAAAAACGACCGGAATATGCATTTTATCCAAGCAGAAAATCTTAACACCGCCTTGCATTTCCCAACCTGGATGTCCCTGCTTTCATTCCTGTGGATGCTGCGCGCCGACATCCCCCCGCTCAGCAAAGCCTTTAACCATTTTATAACCATTTAAAAAGCATTTTACCCCCCCCCCCAGGAGGGCTGCGGGACAGGGCTGACGGCTCCGCTCGGCCCTTCCCGTGGCACGGAGTTGCCGGCGGGCTCGTCAATATTCCCGGCATCTCTGCCCCACGTGCCCCTCGGGATATTTTGGGGGGGTTCGCCCATCCCTGGAAGGGCACCCCCAGCTTGGGCATCCCGTCCCCTCTTCCCATGGATGGGGGTGAGCCTGGGGAGGGGCAACTGGCTCCGAGGTGGGGGACACAGCCCCTGGGAAGGGGGGACAGCATATCTGGGGGGCAACAGGCTTGGGGGGGAATAGCCCGGTGCGGGGACAACAGGCTGCACTAGCGGGGGGACACATAGCGGGCTCCAGGGGACGACAGCCCGCGGGGAGACAGCGTCTGTGACAGGGGGGGACACACAGCAGGCTCGGGGGGAAGAGAGCCCCCGGGGAGAAGAGGCTCCGAGGGGACACAGGGGCAGGAGCCCCGGGGGCAGCAGGGGCAGCGCCCGGGGGGGGGGGGGGGGGGGACACGGGCTCTGCCGGGGTCCCCCCGCCCCAGGGCTCTGCTCTCCGCTCCCCTCCCCGGGGCTGGGGGGGATGCTCCCCCACCCGCCCCCTCCCTGTGCGCTCCGGGGCTCGGGGCAGCCCCCCGCCACCCCCCTCCATCACCGCCGTGCCCCCACGCCGCCACCCCTTTCCCGCCGTTGTCACCCGGGGGTGTCCCCCCTTCCCTTCCCCTCCCCTTACCTGCGGCTGCTCGGGCGGCGGCGGCCCCTGTGCCGGTACAGCAGCTCTCCCTCTCCCGCTCCTCCTCCTCCTCTTCCCGCTGCTCCTGCAGCCGCCAGCCGGGAATGGGGGGGGTAGGGGGGGCAGTACCACCAGCGGGACCGTTACAGCCGCCGCCGCTGCGGGGACTACAGCTCCTGGCATGCCCCGCGCTCCGCCGCAGCGGCCCGCCGCTGGCCGCCTCGCGCGAAGGGCTATGGGTAGTGTAGTCCGCGCGGCAGGCGGGGGAAGGACAGAAGGCGACAGGGCCCGGACAGGCGCGGAGCGTATTGGGAGGTGTAGTACGGCAGGGGTAGGGCCGCCGGGCGTAGCGGGAGTTGTAGTTCAGCGAGGCATGACGGGAGCTGTAGTCCGCGAAGGCTGATGGGAGGCAGAAGGCCGCTACGGGAATCCCACCGGAATGTGCCAGGCGGGGCTCCACGGCGATCCGGGATCTGGTCCCGGCTCCGGAAGACCCTTCCCGGGTCGCCTGGCGAGCGCAGAGCGGCGGGCCGGTAGCGGGAGGGGAGCGGGGAGCCGCGGGGCCCGGCCTTGCCTGCCACCCCCCTGCCGTCCCCATGGGGCTCTGCCCCGTCCTTCTCCTGGCACCCGAACCAGCCCCTCACCCTGCTCAGGGCATGAAGGGAGTATCTGTGAAGAGATGGAGAATTCCCAGGGGGCTGACACGAGCAGGGCACTGGGCACTCCTCCCACCCCAGATCCTTCACAACTCTGATTGCTATTCCATGAGCTTTGCTGCTTTTTTTTTTTTTTTTTTTTTTTTTTTTTTTTTTTTTTTTTTTTTTGTAATTGTGTTTCCGGAGCCATGGATGTGGAACGCCTCCCTTAGGAGTCAGGGAATCGGGACGGGGGTAGCCCCCACTGGGATGGGTGTGGAGGGCGTGACAAATTTGCCAAAAGGGAACATTTCTCCTTGCGCATCTCCTGCTGGATTCCAGCGGCACCAACGGGACACACTCAGCTACAGGAAAAGGAGCCTCCAGAGGCATTTGCGGGGTATTTAACCAAGTGTCGAGCTGTCCTGAGAGTGGGGATGGACAGGAACAGCAAATGCTGGCAGTGTCACCTGCAGCTGTCCCCAGGTTCAGCTCTGAACCGAAATCTGGGGAGACCCCTGTGGAAGACGTGGGTGTCCTGAGACGTGGGAAGAGTTTTGAAATTCCTTTGTTTCCCACCCAAACCCCACGGCTGTGGCTGGGATGGGGGAGATCCCCACCAGGCATGAGCCACTGCAGGCAGAGCTGGAGGAAAAAACAAACCGGAGGCATCGAAATTCACAGGTTTTATTAAGCAGCACCCGATTGCAATGGAAAATGGGAGGGAAATCCAGGATCTGGCTCTTCTGAGTGAGGGACAGGGTGTATTCCCACATGGCATCCTCTCCTTTTGCTGGCTGGAAGTAATTTCCTGGCTCTTTGGATCACAATTTCCATCCAGCATGCCCCAAATTTATCCTATTTAACATAAAAAAAACCCCCACCCCAGGTGACAAAAAAATTAATAGACCAAGCCCCCCAAATCCCACACCAGCACCATTTCCTTCCCAAGAAGAAAATCACAATGGAAAAGTTTTGAGAACAATTACTCCCAAACTGACACGTGTCTGTGTGGAGAGGCAGCCCAGTACCAGTGGATAACCCACAGTAAATCCAAATTTCAGCCCAAATCCCTTCCTAAGGATTTTTTTCCGGACTCATTGCAAGACAAAGTCTCTGGATTTTGTCTCTCAAATCCAGCTAGATTTCCAAAATATTTCCCTGATTTTGGGAATATTCACTACCACCAGGATGTTTTGCAGCCCCGTAACCAGCATGGGGGGGATGCACAAAGCTGGGAGTGTGGCCTGGCTGAGAGGGTGATTCCAATTTAACTCCTTTGGGATCATCCAGCGGGCTGCTGGATTAATTTAATTCCTTCTGCTGTTCGCCAGAGTAAAGCCAGTGCTCCAGGAGGCAGAGGAGGGTAAAGGCCTTCACATTGAAAAATGTGCTGGAATAGAAATTATATATATATATATATATATATATAAATATATAAAGCTTTGTAATGTGCTCAATAAACATCTTTTATTAACAGCTCAGCCTCAGCTGTCACCTGACTTGTGTCTTGACTTTCCCAAATAATCCAACCTCATGTTCCAGAGCCCGGGACAGTTCTAATTCCAGCAGAAGCCAGGGCAGGCATTGATTTTGACCCAGAGGATTGCTCCCTTCACTTGGAAATTTATTTCAGATGAGCACTTTGGTGCTTAAAACTTGAGTTGTTCCTGATTGATGCTTTTTGGCATTAAACACCTTCTCAGAGCCATTCCCGGCACCAGAGGAAAATCCTGCATCTCCCAAGCATCGCTTCCCCATGCCCAGCCCGGTGCGGGGCAGCAGCTCCCCCCACCCCGGATCCCCAAATTCGGGGGTACTGTTCGGGCACCCAAACTGCTGGGTGTGCTCCGTATCCGGAGGAAAAGGGACGATTTGAGGAGAAGGCGAGGATCGGAGCTGCTGGCTCAACCACGGGCACCCCTGGCGGGACCAGCCCGGCGGCATTCCCGCCGCGCAGGCGCCGGGCAGCGGCTTTTTGGGGATAAACCGCTGGAAAGCGGGGTTTTCCCGGCGGCCGGCACTTGGGGATGCTGGTGCCGGACTACAGCTCCCGGCGAGCCGCGCGGGCGGGCAGAGCCGGGCGGCGGGAGCGGAGCGCAGCGCATCCCGCAGCGGGCACCGCCGCCTCCGCCCGGTGAGGGATGCGCGGGGCGGCTTCGGGGGGCTGGGGGGAGCGGGGATGGGGCACCGGGGCACGGGGAGAGCCGGGGGGGGGGGGCGGTACTCCTGAGGGGGACGGAGACGGTGCCACAAAATGTGGGTACGGAGGGGAAAAGATGCCAGGGGATGCGGGATCAGGGCACCAGATGTGGGTACCGAGGGGTTGTGAGCGGAGTGGGATGAGGTTGGCACGGCGATGTGAGTGCAGAGAGATCGGGGTACCAGGGCAGGAGGATGAGGGTGCCAGGGGATGAGGCTGTGATTGCCCGGGGATATGGCAGTACGGGTGAGGCTGCAAACTCCATGGGGACCTGGATACTCAGGGGTTCAGGCACTCGTGTCATGCGGGCACAGAGCCACTTGGGGGGCTGTTTGTGCCTTGCCGTGCCCCCGGAGCTGGTGGGAGATCCTGGAGGCCATCCCAGGGTGCCGAGTTCCCATCACTGGGAGCTGGGATTCCCAGCTGATGGGAGGATAAGGGGGCCGTGGCCAGGGAACTGCTCCTGCCTGTCCCTGGGGTGTTGGCTCTGCTCGGGGACCTGGGGAGTGATGACTTCATGGCCTTATTAAGGAATAATTTCCATCCAGGCAGGGAAAACAAACAAGTGTAGGTGTCGTTTAGCATGGAAAGTTACTGGGGCTGTGGGGAGGCACTGCCTGTTTTCATTCATGGCCCGGATTTCTCCACTTACCTCCACGGGACGATAATCCCTAAATCCCAATGAGATTAAAGGCAGAAAGAAAGGTGGCCGGAGTGTGTCCTTCGCCATGTTTCCCAGATGACGAAATCCCGCGTCTGCCTAACCCCGATTAACCCGGGCGCTGAGCTCATCCCCCCAAAATACCAGGAGCAACAAGGGTGAATCCCCATCCCACCTCGCCCCCAGAGGCTGTGGGGAGGTGGGAGCCACCGGCAGAGCCAGAGGCGAGGCAGGAGCTGCTATTTTAACCCCGTTATTCCTCCCATCCCAGCAGATCCGGCAAAGCTTGTGGCAGCCATGGCACTGGTGAAGAGCGGTTGGCTTTGGAGACAAAGTAAGTGTCACCCTTGAGCTTTCCAGGTTGGGAGCCTCCAAAAAAACCCAGAGAGGCTTGCTGGGAAGAGGTGGGGTGTGGGGGACACACAGAGCCCCGTCCTGGGCGGGTAATCCACGGCAGCAGGGAGATTGTGGCTCAGCCGCTCGCGGATTTACGTAAGCGGAGAGAGGGGCTGCCTGCCATGAAAACACACACGGCTCCGTGTCCGGGGCTGGATCCGCTCCCGTGCTCTCGGCAGGGCAGCACCCAGTGCCCTGATGGCTTTTTTGGCAGCCTTTGCCCATTTAAAGCCGCCTGGTCGCGCTGCCCCGGATGCTCATGCCTGGCACAGGTGTCCTGTGGGGCGCAGCAGCTCGCAGGAGCAGCAGGGATCCAATTTTGGGGGATGAGATCGGGTCTGGTGAGCGCGCTGGCCGTGTCCCACCGGGCTCGCTGGGGTCCTTCGCCTGCTCCCTGCCCCGCCAGGCTCCATCCTGCGCCGCTGGAAGAGGAACTGGTTCGTCCTCTACCTGGATGGCAGCCTGGTTTACTACCACGATGAGACGCAGCGGGACATGGACGGCCGCATCCACATCAAGTACAGCTGCCGGGACGTGCGGATCGGCCGCGAGTGCAAAGGTGAGCCCAGCCCCTGGTCCCGAGCCCTGCATTCCCAAACACATCCCGCATGTGGCTGCACCCCTCTTAACGCATGCTCCACCTGTGCACATCCAGCATACCCCCAAAAATAACCCAGGCTGCCTCATTCACCTCCCCTCGTTCCCAGGCAGGAGATGCTGGAGCATCCCTGCCGTTGCCTTTCCTGGGGGAAGGAAGGAAGGAAGGAGGGAAGGAAGGAAGGACTTCTCCTCCTGGTTTGTGCTTGTAACAAACAGGATCCCACGGCCCTGACTCATCGCTCACGTCTCGCACAAACAAGGAGAACAAAGCAGCAGCTTGGCTGGGCCCCGCAGCCCACGGCCTCCGCACAAAGCGCCTTTCTCGGGCCGGGAGCGGTGGTGGGAGCACAATCCCACAGCTTTGTGCTCACCAAAGGGTCCTGCCAAGCTTGCAGAACACATGAGCCTCGTGGATTTAAGATTTTGCTCTTGCTTGAGCTCACGATCCCACTCCAGCAATGAGCATCTCCCACTCCTACAAAGTTTGGGTGCACTCTGGCAAGTCCAAAGCAAAGGCAGCTCAGCCTCGTGGCCTCGAGAAGATTTTTGGCAGTTTGCTGCCCTTCCATGTTCTTTTAACCATGGGGGTGGAGGTTTCTGCTCATCAGCTCATTCCTTGTGTCAGCTTTTAATCTGTGAGATCCTGACCGCATCCTGCACGTGGAGATGGAGCCAAAACTAAACCCACCAGCACTTGTGCCAGGGGGAATCTGGAGCCCGGGGAGGGTCTCTGGGGCATCTCCTTGGCGGAGGGTGGATCCCACCCCGTCCTTTCCTTTCCCAGACGTGCAGCCTCCCGAGGGGAGGAGCCGGGACTGCCTGCTGACCGTGGTGCTGCGGGACGGCTCCAAGACCACGCTGTGTGCCGAGAGCGAGGACGACGCCGTGTAAGCGACTATTCCATCCCAATTATCCCAGCCCGGAAAGGGCCTGGGGGCATGAGAGCCCTGTCCTGCTCCCACCACATCCCACCCTTGGCTAAACCCGCCCCCAGCCCGTGTTCTCAAACACATTTGCAGGGTGAAAGGTGCAGGAGGAGATTTGGGGTTCTCACTGAATAATCGAGAGCCAAAATCAGCTGGTTTTAAGCAGTTGGTCTCCTGATGGGGGATTTTCCTTATGGATAGGAAATCCCCTCTTGGCCTGACTGAGGAGAAGGGTTTTCATCACTATCAAGAAAAAAAAGTCTGAATGTGAAGCCCTCGCTGGCTTGAGGCAAACTGCCCTTTTTAGCACAGTTCCACTTCTATTTATTTCTAAAAGAAATTGGAAATGAAATATAAAAAATAGTTTTATTTTTATAAAAATTGATTTTTTAAAATAAAAATTTTAAAAATTAGAAGTGGCAAACGTTCAGCTGAACTTGGATGGAGGGAAACATTCAGCTCTGGCGAAGCAGAACTTCATCAACTGAGCTTGACCTCAGCTGACTGGAAATTCATCCATTATGCACTTTTCTCCCCAAATTTAGGTGACATTTTCCTGCCTGCCCTTGATTTAGCCAGGACCATTCCCAGGGACTGCCCTGTGCCCAGCTGTTAGCCCAGCACTTAATTAATAGGGAATAAAAGAATAGTGCTGGCCCCATGGCCACATCCAGGTCCCCGTGGGGAGGAAGGGGACAATTCCCACCCCTCCAGCACCCACCAAAAATAAGTGCCTGTGTTTTGTTTGCAGTGCTTGGAAGATGGCCGTGCTGGAGGCTAAATCCACCCCGGTGAGGCTTCACCCCTCTGAGCAGGGACACCATCCTGGCACGGGATTTGGGATCCAGGATTTGGGCTGGGAGAGGTTACCCCAGCCCTGCTCCTTCCCAGGCTGACACTGAGCTTGGGGGAGGCTCCCCAACACCCTCTGTGCAGCCTGGGGGCACAGGGAATTGAAGGTGGGGAGGGGTTGGATGCCACCCCCTGATGGCAGGTGACAGAGCCGCTGTCACTGACTGTGCACTGGTGGAGGGTGATGGGAGTAGAGTTAGGGTGACAGGGACACAGGTAAGGAGACAAGGACACTGTTAAGGTGACAGGGACACCACTAAGGGGAATGGGGGTGGAGTTGATGTGGTGGGACGCAGTTAAGGTGACAAGAACTCACAGTTAAGGTGACAGGGAGAGTTAGAGGCAATAGGAGCAGAGTTGAGGTGATAGGGACACTGCTAAGGGGAATGGGGGCACAGCTGAGGTGATAGGAACACAGCTAAGATGACAGAGACATGGGTAAGGTGACAAGGACAATGTTAATGTTATAGGGACACAGTTAAGGGGCACAGGGACACTGTTAAGGTGACAGAGGCACAGTTAAGGTGACAGGAACAGGTAAAAGGAATGGGAAGAGAGTTAAGGTGACAGGAACACAGCTAGGATGACAGAGACATGGGTAAGGTGACAGGGACGATGTTAAGGTTATGGGGACAGTAAAGGTGACAGGTGAAGGGAATGGGAGCAGAGTTAAGGCGGCAGGGACACTGTTAGGCTGGCAGGGACACGCGTAAGGTGACAGGGACACAGCTAAGATGACAAGGAAGGGTGACCGAGCACAGGCTGCCCCCAGCCCTTGGGACCGTTGGGATTCCCCCCCACGGGACTCAGGGCCCCGTTCCCCCCGGGGAGCCGAGCCTGACGCCCAGGTTCCCCCCGCCCCCCGCTCCAGGTGCACGTGTACGACCCCTACGACGACGACTACTACCAGACGGTGCCCCTGGACTCCCACCAGGCCGCCTACATCAGCTCCGGCCACTACGGCCACCAGTACGGAGGTGGGTGCCCCGGTGGCCCCAGGGGGTGCCCGGGCCGTGCCCCCATCACTCACAGCCCCCGTTTTCCCTGGCAGCTCCCGGGGTGACCCACGTCATCGTGCGCGAGGATCCCTACCGCGTCTCCGGGGACCAGATGGCGCTGGGGCTGCTGGCGGGGGCCGCCACCGGCGCCGCCCTGGGCTCCTTCATGTGGATGCCCTGCTGGTTTTAGGCTGGGCCACGGCCCCTGCTCTGCCCCCCAGCCCTGCCTTGGAACCTGCCCTGAGCCCCCCTCAGCCTCCCCAAGACACCCTGGGGACAGACTCCCACACATGCCCTGCTCCCAGCCCCAGCTTCTGCATTAAATAACCCCCAAGAGCCTCAGAGCCCCCCCAAAACCCACTCCAGAACCCCACAGCATCTGATTCCCATCGGCACAGGGCCCGGGGAGCTGCCGGGGCTGTTGGCAGAGCTTCCCCACCCCAAATCTCCACAGGGAGCTGGCTACAGAAATACTGGGTTTGGGAGCAAGGGGGACTTAATTTGGGGGAAATTGACTGGATCTTTTTTGGCTGGGTGAGCCCCACAATGCAGAGGCTTTTGAAGAGCATTTTTTGGGAGGAGCTGCAGCACCAGAGCAGGAGCTGACATGGGGGCAACCACAGGGATGCTCAAGAGGTGGGTAAAAGATTAAGGAGGATGAAAACCTTTGCAGGATTTCCACCCCTCTCCAACTTGCACTGGTCCCCCGGGCCTGGCCAAGTTGGAGAAATGGTGCAAAACCCTCAGGAACTGGAGTTAAGCCCTTGGGAACTAGGCTGAGAAGAGCCCAGGGAACATCCCAACCTCTCCAGCCAAGTGGGAGGGACACACAGCATCCTCAGTTTAACCCTGACTTTTGGGAGAAGGAGAAGGGCAGCTCTCCATGGGGACCAGGGAGCCTTTCTGGCAGCCAAGCCGGGATCTTCACAGCAGGGATTTGGGATTGAGGGGGGACACACGGTCAGGCCAGGGACAAGCAGCAGCTCAGGGTTTTGGTTGGGTGATGGAAGAGGTGAGGAACAGCTGCCAAGTGACACCCCTAGAGCCAGGATGGTGTCCTGGAACCATGACTGACATTGAATTTAGGAAATTCGAACCCCATAGCTGGATAGAAAACCACCAGTGACACCAGCACCCCAGCCTGCTCCAGCCTTTAGAGCCCTGGGTCAGTTCACTCCTGTGCCCATTGGGGGATTGAGATATCCCAACACACCATCCTCATCCTCTCCTGCATTCCCTGCCTCCCTCCTGCTGTGCACCTGCTCCCGGAAAGGGAAAAAAAAAAAGACAAAAAAACCTCTTTGAAGTCTAATAAAGGCAGTGAAAAACCAGCCCTGGCTTGCGGGTGAGTGAGGATGAGGAGGGAACTCAGCCTCGGCCACCTCTGGGGGTGGGAAGGACTGTGTCCCCCTGGAGAGCTGCCCAGGGATGTCACCAGCTCCCCTCTGCCTCCCTCTCTTTCCAGCTGAGAGCTCTGGGGTGGCGCCTCCAGGCTCTGGGTGTGGCACAGCAGTCCCAAAGAGACACAGAAGGGACCAAGCTGCCACAAAAATCCTGCTCCTGTGCGAGAGAACCACCATCGTGTGCTGCCAGAGCAGCTCCTTCCTTTGCCTCACGGAGCCATGGGATGAGGCATCTCCACTTGGGAGGGGCCCAGCACAGGGCCAGGCACTGCCAGCCCTGCTTTGGCTTTGAGGTGGCTGAACAGAATCAGTGCAAAGGTTCTGTGCAAAGCAGGAGCCACACCTGGCTCCCAGCTTCTAATCCAAGGATTCAGCCCCTCCATCCCTCTGTTAATTCCAGCACAAATCCCAGCTCCCAAGGGTTGGAGAAGAGAAGGATCCAGCCCCACACACCCCACTACATCCTCATCCCTTCTGCCTGGCACAGGACAGGGAATGGCTTCCCACTGCCAGAGGGCACAATTGGATGGGATATTGGGAAGCTTTTCTGGGCAAGCTCTGCCAGGACCTCACCACCCTCACAGGGAAGGATTTTACTCTAATATCTAATTTACCAATCCAATATCCATTTTATGATTCACCAGCCTAAGTGCATAATCCCAGGTGAGACACTGGGAGATGGCAAGAGCTGGAAACTTGTTACCAATAGCAGCATGACCTAGAAACTGTCCGTCCTTCCCATGCCATGTCCAGCTGCTGACCTGTAAAAGCTCAGTTTCCCGAGCTCAGACACCCATGCTCCTCATCCCTGCAGTACCTGAACATCCCAAAACTGTTCCTGCTTCTCTCCTGCTGTGCTGGTCTCCCAGAGATCCAGGGACATGGAGCAATCCAGGTGAGGACAGTGCTGGTTCAGCAGCAATTCCCAGGGTCTTCACGCTGCTGGTAGGAACAGCCTGGTGGCAGGCAAGCCCTGCACTAAGGAGCTAAATGAAGGAGCAATTAAATAGGATATAAATAATTTTGGAAGCACAAACAAGAGAACCCCAGCCCATGAAAGTACCTGGCTTGGTCTGCTCCACTCAGGAGGGGCTTCCCAGGAGCTCATGGTGCCGCTGGGTAGGACCAGAAGGACAAGGAGTGCAGAGGGACAGAGATCAGGGCTGACCTGCTCCATTCCCAGCTCCAGTCCAGAGTCGCAGCACTCCTCTCTCCCAGCAGGGAGAGCTGCTGAAGCTCCAAAGCTCAGAACAACTCCAAAACCCCTCAGAAAAACAGGATCCGCAGTAAGGAGCAAGCACAAGCCATTAATGCCCATCACGCTCACAATGGGAAATGAATCCCACAATATCCTGGAAAATGAATCTTACAATATCCCATGGCACAGGAATCAGCTGGGGGCCACGTGACCCTCGCTGTGATCCAAACCCACTTCTCTGGAAATCAAGCAGCTCAGGAAATGTCAGGATCAAAGCTCCAATTTCCAGACAGCCCCCTTCCCAAGCTGAGATAAATGCCGGAAAGGTCAGTGCCAAACCACCAGTGCTGGGAGCATTGATAAATCCCATTTTCTCCCTTCCCTGCCCTGTATCCGAGGACCCACTGGCTGTGGGAGAGACACTTCAGTGCTTTAATTAGCCATAACTTTAATCAAGCCTTTAATAACATCCTCGTTCCAGACGTGCTCTCCGGGTGGCTGACAGCGAGCACTCAGAATGGCTCTAATTTATACCCAAACCCTCGGAAACAGGTGGCAAGCCTGGAAAATTCCATTTGGAAACAGCACCCCTCCCTCCCAACCCAGCAGGGCAGAGCTGGGGGGCAGCAGGAGCATCATCACCCGGCTGCCTCCAGCCCTTCCCTATCCCTTATCCTCCCGGGAAGGGCAGAGCTGCAATTCCACAAGCGTTTAATTCCCGACACGCCCGAGCCCGGCTTTTCCAGCATCGATCTGGGCAGCCAGCTCCATTCTGATCCTACAAGAGGATCCTAAATATTTTATGAAAAGCCACGTTTGACTTTACCATGCACTCGGACTAGGGTGGGGAACGGAAAAAATGTTTAAAGAGGGGGATAAATAAAATCGGTTTTTTTGCCAATTGATGAAAAATCCCTTACATTGATGAAAAAACAATTCCATTGGTGAAACCCTAATCCCAGCAAGCCTGGAGAGGGAGGCTTAGGCAGCAGGAGAGCAGCAGAGAAAGAGACAGTGCGGATGGGAGGGAGAGGCTGCTCCGAGGTCCGGGTGTTTGCAGCTGCCTCCCTGACTGCAGGAGCGCTGGCAGCCCGTGCCGCAGCCTGCCCACCCCATTTATCTTCCTTCGGAGCTGGGACATGCCCAGCATGGAAAAAGGTGCTGCTGCAGCAGGTAGGGAGAGCCCTTGCACTTTGGTTTGCTGAGGATTCGGGAGCTGGAAGCAGAACTGCAGCGAGGAGACGGCTCGGCTGCTGCAGCAGCTCTGCAGATGCTGCCAGGTGGATGCTGTGGCTCTTTCAGCCTGGAAAAATCGGAGCTGATCCCACCAGCAAGAAAAGAAGCCATCAGCACCCTCCAAGCTGAGCCAGATACTCCCTCTTGGATTTTGGAGCCAGGCTGGGAAAGGGAGCTCGACCCAGTGCAGCCATGAGCTGGCAGCCAGCAGCACCCTCCAGAGGGCCCCCGCCCATTCCCTGCTCCACGGCAGCTCCGTGTCTGCAGTTTAACCCAGACCCCCTTCACCAGAGGGAAACTGGGAACTGGGATACCAGTGGGAGTCCCAAGGCTACCCATGGCAGCAGCCAGGAGGAATCGAGGAGGTGAACGTGGTGTTTCCTGAGGCTCTGGGCCAGGGCAGCACCTGCAGGTGCCACCTACAAGGAAAGGAAGCTTCCCCCAGTGACAAGAAACCTTCTCCAGGAACTTGTACCCCCCACATGACTGTTCCCATATCCCTAATTCCAGCACATCTCCACCACTACGTTCCAGTTTCACGGCCAATTTATTCATGGTCCTTTTAACAGGGAAGAGCTTGACCACGAGACCAAGGTTTGGGCACACACCAAACTCAGGTAATTCCCCTTCTCTACTGGCCAGGTTGGATGGGGCTTAGAGGAACCTGGGCTGGTGTGTCACCACCCTTGGCAGTGGGTGGCACCGGATGATCTTTAAGGTCCCTTCCAACCCACATGACTGTGCCCTTCAGGAAAGCAAAGGGTAACTCAGCAAAGAGCATCTGTTACTCACCTCCCCAGCCCTGCAGACCCGGCTGCCTTCTCCAGCAAGAAGGAGGCTTAAGGAGGATCCTCCTCAGGGAAGCTGGCCATGCTGCACCCGTGTCCCAGGGAAGCTGAGGCAGTGGTGAGGCCGCACAAGGTGCCTTTGGGAAGGGAGCAGAGGAAGCAGCTGGATGCAAGGAGCGGGAAAGGAGCAGAAAGGCACAGCTGCAGCCGGCAGAGGCCGGGCTCCGGCCCTGGAATCGCTCCTCGGGCGCTGGAAACAATGGCAGAGACACCGCAGCAACAGCAAACACAGCCCTCCACCACCTTCCACCCCCCTAAACCCTTCCTGCCCTCACAAAAGCCTCCTGCAGCACTTCAGCCCCCCGTGAGGAGCTGCACCTCCCGCCTGCGCTGCGCTGGACGTGCTGAGAGAAGAGACCCAGAGCTTTCCAATGAGACAGGTATTTATTTAGTTCAAGCACTAAGGATTTGTTCTCTTGTTCTGGTTGGTTCATATTATCAAACAGAGCTGAGGTACCAGTGACATTCCAACATGAAGAAAAGGAACCTTTTTTTCCCCCTTACACAATTTCTTCAACTACTTTTATCAAGACAAAACGTGAGGCATGGAATAGCTGCATGATGGACTGTACAACGAGCAAGCCAGAGCAGGGAGGAGAAAAGAAACAGAGCCGAGACCTTCACTCAAAAAATCACACAAAAATCAGCATTAAAAACATCTTTTCCCATGGTTCCACTGGCCACATCCGTGGAGTAAAAGAAAATTAAAATCTAAAACCTGACAGACGAATGGTGCAAAAAAATCAAAACCAAAAAGAAATTAATATAAAGCCCACGTTGCTCCTGTGCTCACCTTGGAAGCGTGTTTTCTCTGGAGAACTGGGACGAGGACAGGACTGAGCCCCGTGGTCAGGCTAAGCACAGGCTATCAGCAAGGACATGCACTGAACGTACCTGGCTGTGCTGGGCAGCCCCAGGGGCCTCGTCTGGAGATGCCAAACCAGACTCGTCCGTGCTCCTGCAGCCCCTGGCCGTGCTGAACACGGAGCTGTGGGAACGCTGCTCTCCACACCTTTGTTTCCAGCGAGTTCTGGACAAACCTGCTCTCAGGTCTTCCAGGAAAAGCATCCAGGCTGCTGGTCCATCACAGCCCATATGGGCTAAGCCAGCTCCTTAAATCCAGTGCTTAATGCTTGGGGCTGTGGGAAGCAGAGGGGGCTGGTTCTATCAGAAGCAAGGAAAAAAAAAAGGATGTGCTTGTGGGGAATAGCCAAATGAGGACCAACAGAAGCTGCACGGAGAACCAAAGCAGAAAAAAACAAACCAAAGCAAAGGAAGAAGCAGCAGGATGAAGCATTTCAGCACGGTTAAGAACAGTACAACAAAGGAAAAGCAGCCAGGTTTCCTTCCCCCAGAGAGTTTCTTTTAAATAAAGAATGATCCTTTGTCACATATCATTGATGTTTATTTCAAGACATGCCACGTCAAAAAAATTCGCCTTTAATATTGCATTAGAAAAGCACTTTTACATCTCGTTCTGCCTTTAAGTTATTGTTGTGCAGAGTTGCTAGAAACCCAGGGCAGGGCATGAGCCTGGCATTCACCTCAGGAATGAAGAATTCCAACTCTTTTATGCCCGCTTCCTGGGGAAAGTGGTGGTGAGGACGATTCCCTTCCTCTCCCCCAGGTGGTTATTTTAGATGGTAGAGAGAGGGGCAGAAGAGAACCAAGGAGGAGCCTGAATATTCCCTTGCAATTGTCCATTTAATTCACAATCGCAACACAGACTCGAGAATTCCTTCCTGCACTGTAACTCGGCCAGAGTCGCCCAGCAAACAATGTATATACAATTGTGTTTATTAACTTACACAGCAACTTCACAATGACTAGTAAAGATTAAAAGGGTGCACTTCTAGTGTGTTCCATTCCGTGTTTCTCGGGTAGCTACATCTCGCAACATCAGCAAAGCTCTACACAGATTCCTCAGCCAAAGGAAAACAACAAAATCAGCACTGAAAAGAGTAAAAAAATTAAAGCCGAGAAATAAATATCAAAGAAAAAAGGGTTAATTGTGAGCCTAATTCCATAGAAAACTAAATTACTAATTATTTAACCAAACTATACAGCTCTAGAGAACCAAACTAAACCAACTTGGAAGACTGAACATAAAAAAAAAAAAAAAACCAACAAAAAAAAACAGAAAAAAAGAGAGCGAAAAAATAAAGGCATAAATCTGCATAATCAGAAGTTGGTTTCCATCCTACTCAAGTCCCTCCCTTTCCATCTAAGATGTCTCAACTAGGATTCTGTAGGATCAAAGTAAACACCCCTTCCCCACCGACCTATGCCCACGCTCTGGAAAAGCGGGTGCCATTCCCCCTCTGCCGGGGCAGCCAGCTGCTCTTCCCTCTTTCTCCCAAATTTCCAAGGTTTCAATCAGCTTTGGCAGGTTTTAGTGCCAGTCCTGATTTCAGTATTTCCCCTAAAAAAACAAAGAAGCAGAATGCTTTCTCCTCCAAACAGCTGAACCCTTACGTTCCCATCTCTTGGGCAGTAATAATTCGCTTCATTGGTGTTCTACTTAAAAAGGAAAAAAAAAAGCTCTGAAAACTCATTTTGCACTCGAAACATTATTTCCCCGTTTCCTGCAAGTGTTTTGCTAATGCACATCCACCCTTTCCTTCCCCCCCAAATCCTCCAGAAGCCACTCATCCCAAAGAGCCCGTCCGTATTTCCCAGTAATGCTTCCTTGGAAATGTGTCCCCGCTGCCTTGGCGAGAATTCCCAGCTCCAGCAGCCGGGGGTGTCAAACCCCTGCTAAGGCCAGGCTGGGCCTGGACACCAGGCAGCCTCGCTCTGCTCAACGCAATTAAGAGCTTGGGGTTAATTTGTGTTTAATTATCAAGGATAAGCGTTTAACCCTCGGCATCTGCTGCCTCCCACCATGATTCCGCCTGCTGTCTACGCATTCCCAGTTTCTGAGAGAAATCCAATGGGTCAGATTTGCAAGCCTTCTTCTGCACATACATCTCGTCTAGGTCCGATTCCAAACTTACTCAGTTGCCATCATTTCAAAGTGCAATATCATAACATATTAAAAAAGGAACAAATATTAAGAAATTGTACCTATTTTTTTGTTTGGATTTTTTTTTTGCTTTTGTTGTTTTTTTTTTTTTTTAAAGTTATACCTAGAATACGGTGGAATATTTTGGCTTTTTTTTCTTTTTTTCTTATAAATAATGAAGACACTGACATTTTGTTGGTGTGTGTGTGTGGGGTGTGCTTGTGAAGCTAAAGATCATCTCCACGAGACAGCCAGCGATGATGAACTGCGATACGTTATTACGGAAAGGGGAAGGTTCAAGCCAATATTCACACTGCAGTCAATGAAGAGGACAGGGAGGGAAAGCAGTGATGTTCTGGAGGAAGGTGGAAGCCACATGGTATTAGCAGGAACAGCCTCCTTCACTGACAGGCTGCTCTTGAGGCTTTTCCAGTTTTATGTCAATCACTGGAAGGAGGGAAGTTAAGGCAAACAGATGTCCAACACTATTTCCCTACCAAGAGCAGGATTTTGAATGGCATTTTCAGTGTTTCCCACTGAAATACTCAGAAAGACCAGCTCCAAACCAAAGGTTTCTCACCTGCCCCTCCTGCCCTGGCACTGGCACATTAAACTTGCAGCAGAAACTATGTCAGACCCCAATGCTTGTCTCTAACCAGTCTGCTCTTCCCAGCAAACCCACTGATGTCTTGCTGTGGGATTTAAAGATGCATGGATACACTGGGGGGTCTAATCACCATTTCTACAGAACCACAGAATCGTTCAGGTTAGAAGAGCCCACTGAGATCCTAAAGTTCACCTGCTCCTCCAGCACTGCCAAGGCCACCAGTATCTCATGTCCCCAAGTGCCACATCCACAGGGATTCAAATCCCTCTGGGAGTGGGATTTAAATCCCACCACTTCACATTGCTCACCCCCAGGGCTCCGGATGTGCCATCCCAACCTCCTCAGCAATCCTTGCCCAGGTAAACCTCTCTGCTCCCCTCAGCAGCCAACAAAGCCCTGCCTCCAGCCTGAACTCCCCCTTCCAGTGCCAGCTGATGTCCCACAAGGTCACTGCAGAGCTGGCTTCTCAGAACCTGCCTGTGACAAGCGACTCCCTCTGCAGCACTCGAATTCCCAGTGGATGCCCTGCAGCTCCAGTCTCACGGAGCCTTTCCCTGGAGGAGCTTTGAATACTAATCCCCAGCTCAGAGCTGTTCCCTGCAAGTCTCCAGTGCTGCCCTTATCAGAGAACACAGAGGCAAAGAGATCACACAGCTGGTACTTCCAACTTATTTCTTCAGGGGGTTGAAGTTGCTTTCTAAAGAGGTTTGGAGAAAATAAACATAGAAATGGAAAGAGAAGACCAGCAATTCAACTCCAATGTTTGGACCATTTGGCTCATTTAAAGCTTGCAGTGCTGTTTGAGATGCTTGACATGAACCTTGCCAGCTTCATCTCAGAGCATGAATGGGTCAAGATCCTTGAACCCTCCATGTTTTGCAAAATGCCCCCATTAATCCTAATGCAGCTGCCTGAGCCAGGATGTTATCCATCCCTGCTATCTGCAGGCTGATAGATGCCCAATTCCAAGTGCCCTAAATGCACTCCCACGTAGAGAATGGTGATCAAACTCCCTGCCACAGCCCCAGCCTGTGCACTCTACCTCCCCTCATTAATAAAGACTGTTGCTCATTAACCTTTTTGGGACCTGCATAACGAAATATTTCTGACCACACAAGTCCATATCACACAAAGCTTGTGCCCCAGCAGCTGCAAACCTCAGCTTCCCAAATCCTTCTTTTCCCCAGGTATCAGATACTCTGATGGAATCTCAGGGCCAGGCTTGTCCCACTCCCACAGTTCCTGGGACCTCCTTCATCCAAGGCACAATTTCTCCCCTATATACCAGCTCCATGATCGCTGCTGCAAATAAAACCAATAACCCCAGAAAAGCTGCTATTCCAAGCACACCCACCTGGCCAGGCCAGTGATTCCAGTGCAGCCATACTGCTTTTCAAGCCTTTTCCATCCCTCATGCCACCTGCTTTCCCTTGGCTGAGACTGATCCCATCAGTTGAGTCTTCTCCCTCCCACCACAGAGATACTGCCTGGGGTCCAGGCTGTGACAGGCTGCCCTGGGAGGTTATAGGATCTCCATCCTTGGAAATTTCCCAATGTGAAATGTGACCTGAATGTGACCTGGAGAAACTGGCTCAATTTGGGAGTCAGCCTTGCTTTCAGCAGGAGGGTCAGAGAAGAGGCCTTCAGAGGTCCCAGGTTCCAGGACAGTTTGGTTTTGGATTCTGTTAATCAGATCTGCAAGAGTCACAGGGTTTTTTTTCAGACCTCTTTGCAGCTGCTTTGTCCCACCTTCCACACATCCAAGCACCAAGAAAGGAATCCCTTAGGATCACCATTCCTTCCCCTGCTGCCTCCACCCTTAAAATCCCTGCTCCCAGCCTTCCAACCCACCAAGCCTCCTTCCTCAGCTGGAAGGTTACTTGCCCCTATTCCCCCTCTTTTTGGGATGCCCACGAGCTGAGTGAGGGCTGCAGTGGATTTTCCTCGTCCAGGGTAACGCCTGGCACAGGCACAGAAAGGATACTGTCTTCTCTACTTTTGTCTTGTGTGCTTTCCATCCCAGGCAAGGCAGCTGCCACGCGTCGGAAAAGCTGCAAAGAACCACACAGGGAACAGATGAAAACAACGGCTGCCCCGGCTGAGACAGTTCAAACAATGATTCAACACATCCCCCAGCACTATTTACACTGCTCAGCCCCAAAATCCTGACACCAAATATAACCTTTATTCCTAGAAAAGGGCAAAGCACAGCTCTTGTTAGTGGAGATCAGCCAGCTGCGAGCAGCAAACCTCTCCTGCACCTTCTCTGCAAATAGGATGGGTGGGATCCAGCGTTTCACCTCACACCTGCCATGGATGTCCGTGCACCCCAACAATGGCAGGTGGGAATTAGATTTTTGCACCTCCCCAGAGGATTACAGAGGAGCATGGACGTGCTGATGAGGGCAAAGACACCATCCAGGAGCCTGTCACCGCACCAGCAGAGCTGACACACATGGAAGACTGTCAAAAAATGGGAGGTATGGAAAGGATTTCTTCCAAGCCTCACCTGTCTGTGGCTCAGGCTCCTATGCAACAGACAAACGCGCCCAAACCTAACCCTCATCTTTTGGTGCCCACTCCATGGTTATCCTACTTCCACATTCAGGGCATAAAGCACAGAACAAATGCATCCAAAGCCTCTCCCTTGAATACTACCTCCAGTTTCCCAGCAAGGTCTGAGCTCCAAACTCTCCTCACAGTCTCAGTCCGCTCAAAGGAGCCGAGATGGAATAGCACCGATTCCCTCTCCTGTATTTCCTACCTTTGCACCTGAGGTTCAGACTTGTAATTCCCATCACGTGGCTTTTCCTCAGCCCTCTGGGTGAGGACCCCACAGATGCAGGAGAATTGCCCTGAATTCAGCTGCCTGTCCCCCTGCACAGGATGCCCTCCATCCATCACGTGTTCCCACTGCATCCCCGGAGCGGCGCGGGAGTCCCGGATCGCGTGGCGCGGGTCTGACGTCAGGCCTGGCGTGTTCCATTACTGCACGCCTTCCTGCCTCTCCTCAAATGACACAAAGCTAAAGCACTTATTCCCAGTGACCCGCTTTCCACAGCAGAGAACCCAGCCGAGGCACTGCCAGCCTGTTTCCATCTGGAATGGGGGTACCCCACCAGCCCCGTGGGTCCCTGCCCAAGGGCTTTCCCCACTTGGGCTCCCAGTGTCCCAGCGATGCTAGAGGGACAATGAAGGTGGCTTTGTTGGCTGGACAGCCCCCTCCAAGCTCACCATGAGCAAGCCCCCAGGTCTATCTGGGATCTTTCTTGGCAGGAATCCGGCACACACTGGAATCTGAGCCAAGGACAGGGGTCTGAGAAGTCGGAACTTGACGTAACTCCCTAATTTCAGCCAACAGTTCCAAAGTAAAAAAGCGTAGTACACCCCACCCTCCTGCATTTCTGTTAACCTTTGCCATTAACCTGGACCTTCCAGACTCCCTGAAAACCTCAGGGAAATGCTCACAGGCCAAACAGGAAGTAACAAAATTACAGATGCTAAACTCTACCTAAACCAACAGCAGGAATGCCCACACAGAGGAAGGGTGAGGAGTCTTTAAAAAATCCTCAGCTGATGGAACCAACTGGAATTCCTGCATTTAAACCACACTGCTGACAGAAAGGCTGCTTAAAATACAGTAATCCTTTCTTTACATTAAGACCAGGAATAAAATGATGCTTTTAGCAGTATTTCTCCCCTAAATTATTGGACTAAAAATAGGAATTTGGCAACTAAGAAAAATCAACTTTATTTCTTATTAACCTTCTGCTTATCAGCCCCAGCATATGTGAATAAATCCAATTAGGGAAACTTCCTGATGGTTGGAAAGCAGCCTTCCCACAGGGCCCTCCGAGCTTCCTGGTGCTGTCAGCCCCGAGCCAGTGTGTGTCTGTACACACATGTACATGTTTAAATGTTTGTGTGGGTATAAAAACACAAGTATTGATGAGCATCCAGGACTTTTTTTCCAAGGCAGGAGTTAAATGCAGCAGCTGAAAGACTAAAAGCCACCCAAACTCTCTCTCAGCATGCAATTCTGCAATCTGCTTCCTGATAGAAACTCTGGAAAAAAGCCTCATCTCTCACCATCAGTTTCAAGTAATTTGCCAAACTGTGCCTTTCCTGCTACTCCAGCCAATAAATCCCAACAGATCAGGGTCACAAAGGATGGCAGGCATAAACCAGTTTTCAGCCACACTCCAGCAGCAATATGGAAAGGACAGGAGGATCATTATCCAGTTGGAAAAGCCGGGCAAGAAACCTGTTCCCCAAGGCAAGGCAAACAAAAATCTTTCCCTAATTCTCATTCTCTGCAACTCTGAGGATAATTCTTGCCCATCAGATGGATAAGAATCAGAAGACAGCAGAAAGGGCCCAGCTCTGTGAGAACAGGGTCACAGAGGGACCGTGCTCAGAGAGCTGCTGCCGTGAGAAAGTTCTTCTGCCAAGGACCACAATTCATCCCCTGCCTCTTCCAGGGCCAGCGTGGAGTGTGCCAGGTACTGCTGGAGGGAGGAATTCAAGGGCTCTCCCTCCCCTCTCTTTCTACAAGACAGCAAAATGAACCCTGACATATTCTGGGCATGAAATCCACAGAGTAACAATAAGATTCCCTGAAATACAGACTGCCGAGACAGAGCAGGAATCGCAAAGTCTTTTAAAGCTTATTCAGGGCTGACAGAATAAATCAGAGACTACAGTTCTCTGCATTAAAAGGAGCAAGTTATCTACATCTCTTCTGCAGCTTATGGCTCCCCTGGCAATCAGCCTTTGCAGGATCCAAAAGCCAATCTTCTCCCCTCTGCTGCAGAGGGGAGTTTAACCCCGCAATAACACCACCACCACTTTTCTTCCCTAATACCCACTCATTTCTCCTCCAACACCCCCTGCCCAAAGCCAGAAGGAACACTAGGTGTGAAGGACTTTGGGGACTGCAAACAGCTTTGCAGTCGCAGATCCAACAGCACCCAGCACTGAGGTGCCATCCTCAGAGCCCTCCCCCTTCCTGACACAGGGAATGGCAGAAAAAGCCTGGCAGCAGCACAGCCCCCTCTGCCTCCTTGCTGGTAGAAGATCCTGGCACTGCAATAGCTGCTGTTGGAAGTGCAGAGCATCTCACCTACCGGGGTCCCAGCACAAAGCCAGGCCCTCTGGATCTGCAGGGGAGCTGCAGAGAGCTGGAGGCAGTGCCCCTCCTTCTTATCCGTGCTGCCTTCCAGCAGAAAAGGATGAACCAGAAGCTAAAGGCACCACCCAGTGACAAAAGTCCCCTGGATTCCCACTGATGAGGGGCAGCTGGAAAAGTCACAGCCATTCCCTCCCCAAGCAGGACAAGAAATTCAGCTGCTTCTGTATGAAAATTAACTTAGACAGTGATTGTTCTGCAGGATCAGAATATTGTGGAGAGAGGTTATCGGTTATGGGAAGGTCAAATTTGCATTCAGCTTATTAAGGACTTTACACAGGTTATGGGAAGGGGATCCGTTCTGCAGTTGTACTTTCCCATTTCACTGGCAGAGAATTTATTGCTAAGTTACTGAAATAAATTCACACAACTTAATAGAGAAGCTGCAAGGAAACAGGGAACTATCTAAGTGGTGGAATTAAAAGTCTTATCCTTTGATAATTGCTTAAACAGCTACTTACTAAACTAATAATAATGAGAGTTACAAATATTCTAGAATACAGAATAGCTTTGAAATCCTTGAGCTTCCCAGTCCACGCCTGCAACACATGGATCAAAACTTGTAGGAAAAATCCGTTTTTAATTCCTTTTGAATCTCCACTCATGTCTTTGCACACCATCAAATCCTCAGGGTTCCAGCTGGCCCTGAAAGCCACAACTCCTTCACAGGCTGGCTACAGAACTCTGAAAATGTGGCAGGGCACAGAAACCCCCTCAAGGAAAGAGGGAGTGGAGCTCCACCACCACCATCATCATCATCATCATCATCATCACTCCTCTCAGTGAGGCAACTGCTCTCAGTGCATACCCCCAGGCCTAAGCACTCATTAAGGACTGCAGCACAGAATCCAAACCTTAATTACAAGGCAGCCTCTGTTGTGGCAGGATAATTGGGGGACCCTGGAAGCCAACACGTCCATGGTGGGTGATGCAGTGAAACAGCTCTGAGTTAACACTGCTATAATTATCCCATTATATAGGGAATCATTTTGTTACTTAGAGACAAAGTCAAGGGACATTTTAATAACAGACTCTTTAGTCCTGTCTAGAACATGAAGTAGTTTATAATCCTATTTTATTACTCCTGGTACCCTTCTGCAGAGAAACCATTTGTGCAACTGCATGTACAAAATATATATGGAATGTCATCCATACATATAGAATCCCTGATGGTTTGGGTGGAAAGGGACCTTAGAGCCCACCCAGTGCCTCCCCATCCATGGCCAGGGATCCCTTCCATTATCCCAGGGTGCTCTAAACCCCAATGTCCAACCTGCCTAGGATACTCCCAGGGAACAATTCCTGCCCAATCTCCCATCCAGCCCTGCCCTCTGGCAGTGGGAAGCCATTCCCTGTGTCCTGTCCTTCCATCCCTGTCCCCAGTCCCTCTCCAGCTCTCCTGGAGCCCTTTTAGGCCCTGCAGGGGCTCTGAGCTCTCCCTGGAGCCTTCTCCTCTCCAGGTGAGCACCCCCAGCCTTCCCAGCCTGCCTCCAGAGCAGAGGGGCTCCAGCCCTGCAGCAGCTCCAGGGCCTCCTCTGGACTCTGTCCAGCAGCTCCAGGTCCTTCTGTTCCCGGGGGACAGGGAGCTGAACACAGAATTCCACATGTGTGTTTGCTCTGTGGAGACACCCATGAATTTCTGTCTTTTCAGGTCTGAATTTAAAGAGCCACAGCTCATCTCAGGACATAAATCCTCATTTTTCTGCAGTCCCATCAGTTCAAAAGACCTTTCACTGCTTTCCCCAATTCAAAAGCAAGTCATCATCTACTAGAAATAAATAGCTCTGGTTGTCCAGGAACATTTGCTGGCACTTCCAGTGCCTTCCAACAGAGTGGGAACAGCTGTTGCTCTGTCTCCCTGTGCACTGGAAGCATTTTAAGCCATCACACTCCTCCTTCACTGGTTTGTTCATTCACTGGAACAGAATCACAAAGAGTCCCCAGACCTGTGCTTGCCCAACTTTGTGTCTCACTCTCAGTCTAAACAGCAAATCTGGATTATCAAAAACCTAGGAAGGTGTGATTCTGTACTCACAAAGCTGCTCCCATAACTCCTCTGTTATTTAAGGGGAAGGAAGTCCCAAATCATGTGATGTGCAAGGTCAGAGATCCTTAAGAACCTCAGCCAACAATTCAGCTCTGAGGTGTTGCTGTGTGTGGACTAAATTCCCACTGCCCCCCTTTGCCAAGGTTTCCCAAGATCCAGTAAAGTGTTCCTCCCACAAGGGTGTGTTAACAGCAGCCACTCACCTGTTTTACATTGTATCCTGCTTTTGCACTAGTTTCAATGAACATTACATTCAACTCTTTGGCTTTCCTTTCTCCTTCCTCAATGGACACTTGTCTGGGGAAGAGAAAACAGAGTTAGGGGAAAAAAACCCCAAACCTGGACAAATATCTTAATAATTAAGATTTGTTGCACTTAAAAAAAACAAAACAAAAAAAACCCCCAAAAAACTGCTTTATCTGAAAGCACTTGAAGTATTTTTTTTTTCTTGCATGGAATGTACAGCTGCTGACAGGGATCACTGCTTCACTTTCATGGCACACCTGGCTCCCAAAGCAGAACTCAGCATTCCAGCAGAACAGCCAAATGTTCACCTCCAAGTCCCTGTCCAGGAAGCTGTGCTTTTACATCTGAACAATCAGCAATCACAGTCCAAAAATAATCATCAAAACCAAACTGTTTGTTATTAACAAAGGTCCAAGTGTAACCATCTCATATGGCAGGAATTTTGTCCCGTTTCTCCCTGGATATGAGTTCCAGTCATTAAGCAGAACATTATTATGAACAAATATTTGTAACCAGTTTATTAATTCACTGGTGTGGGCTGTAGTCAACAATCCCTTCTCTCCTGACACCTCTACAAGGTGGTGATGGTTCTTCAACTCATTCACAGCACTGTGATGGAAATTTGGCATAGCCAAAACAAAGAGAGTTTAAAACTGGGATTTCTCTAGTCACAGCCATCTCCAGGGAAAAAAACCCCAAAAACCCTCCTTAAAATAAGAGCAAACAGCAGCAGAGTAAGAAAAGCATTTGAAAGCTGGATTATTCCTCCATACCTCTTATCTGCTAGATCTGTTTTATTTCCCACCAGCATGATGATGACATCGCTGCCCCGTTCCGTTCTGACATCATCGATCCACTTTGTGGTTTGCTGGAAGGAGTTTACATCTATCAGAGAACAGTGGAGAGGGTTATCACTGCAGGTGTCCCTCACAGCTCACCAAGAAATACATCTGGACTTGGAAAGAAAAGCTTCACATTCTGTGGAGTCGGCAGAAGAGGGTGATGAAGAATCAGCGAGTGAAACCCTCAATCTCCCCCACTAAAGGACACGAAAGCTCTGGCATTAATTTCAGATGGGCAAGTGCTTCATTACAGGGGGGTTCAGAGCCACAGAGGGAGCTGACTCCATCTATAATTTGGTTTTGACAGCACCTAAAACGAAAAGCCTTATCACTGTGTTTCAGTTCCTTATTTTTTAGTTCAACATAAAGTGTTTTCTACAGGGAGCGGGGATTAATTTTTGCACTCTACACTGCTCCTGGCTTGTGCACCTACAGAGGTTCCTACAGTTCCACTGCTTCTCAAAATCCTCAATCCCAGCCTTGCATTTTGTGCACTTGAATCAATCACTTTATTTTCTCTAGGGAATCCCAGGGTTATACAACACAGCAGCAACTCCTGTGGCACGGAGAACTTGCCTTCAAAACAATTTCTAAATCTTTGCATGAAACCAGAAGCAGAAATTTAACCTCTTCACAGGCACATAATGCTACATCCTTAAAAGCTGCAAGGTAAGAATTCCAGACTGTACGGTGCTTGAGAAGTAGCATCCCACAGGGAAAAAGGAGCTGGAGGGAAGCTGCCACAGAGCTCAGCATTTGCCAGTTAGTGACACAAAGAGCATCTGAGCAGCCAAAGTAGTTTCAGTACTTAAAAAGGGGGGGGGGGGGGGGGGGGGCTCTGCAGCAGTTCTTGAAAAGTATTGATTTTTTTTTAATGGCTTCTACTGCAAAGTAATATATTGTGTGCTAGACAGCCAAGACTTGATCACTTGCCAGTCTTAATTCTCTTTACTGCCTGGCAATATTGAATTTGCTGGGTCAGGAAAAAATTCAGAGTTCACAGCTAACCTGTAATTTTAGTTCAAAGGAAAGTGCCATTTTTAACAATTAGAGCTTTTCTAGGTAAAGCCCCTATTTCTGGCTGTAATCTTCTAGTATTTATAAATCAAAGGACAAGAACTTATGCATTTGTGTAGAATTAGGCCATTGTTCTCAGTCAGTTCTGGCTCAGAACTGAAATTGTCTGAAAGTTTAGTTGCCCTAAAATAGAATTTCTGTTCTTTGTCAACGCAGGAACTGGTAAGTTAAGGGGTGTCTGGACTGAGGGGAGGGACAGAAGGAGCAGGGCTGAAGAAGCACTAATATTTTAGTTGACAAAAATGTACATACCTTAGTAAGAAATGAAAGAGCAATTGTTAAAGGGGAAGGGCTTAGTGGTAAGTTTTACATCTTGCAGCATGTGAGAGTGGCTGATTCCAAGGAAAATGTGATGTTAATGCGTTCTCCCCGCCAGCCCGTGCCCAGATTTCGTTTGGTGGGGGAGGGTGAATGAAGTGGAGCAAGCGACAAAAGTCTCCAGTTTGAGAATTCAGATACCCATGGACATGAAGACCAAAAGTCACAGGTGATTTATGACCAAAAGGCAGATGGAAGAGTGCAACAAGAGCAGGCAGGACTGGAGGACTGAAGAAAATGAGGTAGGGAAGGGTTAAAATGGTGTTTGTGAGACAGTTCATACATTACAACAGCAGCAACCACGGGGCTTGTGCGAAACAAGCAAAGAAACCACGTTTTTGTCATGCCAGGATGAAGCCCAAGCAGATGACGTGAGAGGACATGCAAAGCTAAGCTAGAGGATGAAAAGGGCAGAGTATTAGAAATGCAGAATTCCCCCCACTCACTTGTGATATCATAAACAACAACTGCAACAGTGGAGTCACGAATGTAGCTAGGAATCAAGCTCCTGAACCGCTCTTGACCTGCTGTGTCCCATAATTGCAACCGTACCTAACAAAATCAGTCAAACAAGCAAGAAAAATAAGAAAGAAGGTCAAACCCAGTGCAAAATACCTACTTGTGATATCGTAAACTACTACAGCAGCAGCAGAGTCACGGATGTAACTGGGAATGAGGCTACGGAAACGTTCCTGACCCGCAGTATCCCACAGCTGCAACCTGATCTGTGGGTGGGAGAAAATTAAAAAAGCCAAACTGCCACTAAAAATAAAAGAGTAAAGAAATGTTTTACTTTTTTTTTTTTTTCCCAAAAAAAGCTAAATAAAAAGGATAAACTCATGCAGGAGGTGCCTGGGGACTGGGAGCAGCAGGACTCTGTCTCCTTACAGCAGTCACTCCCGAGGGGTAACAGCAGTCAGACTGGAGGGGGTGCAGTTTCCCAAAAAAAGCTTCACTTCCAAAAGGGGAGGAGTGGAATGCCTCAGCTTCCAAACTGAGAGGACCAACGAGAAAGCTACGGCTGAAGTGATAGATACACCATCCCTGGAAGTGTTCAGAAGTGTGTGGATGTGACGCCTGGGGACGTGGGCTGGGTTGGCCTTGGCAGTGCTGGGGAATGGTTGGACTTGATCATGGAAGGCTCTTCCAGCCTCGGTGATTCTGGGAAACGTTCACCTGCAGTTCTCCCTACAGGAGAGCTTCATGCTCTGCTACCCTCCCTCAGGACTCATACAGGCAACCTCCAACAGCATGAAGGATGGTTGCTGGTGGAAAAGCTGGGAAAGCTACTCATGTCAGTGTTTTTTGAGGATAAAATGCTCACTGTAACTCTAAACTGCAAAGAAACAGGCACAGAGAGGCTGAATGGCTCTTACCAGCGAGGTTCTGGAAGAAAAGGCAAGACACACTGAAAGCAACGTGTATGGCAAGGTGTGCAAGAGCCAGTTTGGCCATGGAAAGCACATCTCATTCCTCAAGCACTTTCCATGCAATCCCATTTATTGGGGGTTTATCCAATCCCATTTATTGGGAGTTTATCCAGTACCACAAGCTTCTGCAGCACTGCAGTTTTGTTTCTGCAAATAGCTCAACTGAGGCTGAATTTCTTAATTAAGAATCTGAGCTCATTTGAAACCACAGCTTTGCTTGCACAGAGGAGTGATTTCACTTGATGAGCTAAAACTGCGCCAAGCAAGGAAACTAGTCTCAATTGTGAACTCATCAGAGGCCACCTTCTTTTTAAACAAGGAGTACTAAGAAGATGGAGCCAGCTATTAACTGGCCACATCTGGCAATTTCCATTTTACCTTCCTGCCTTGTGGCATCAAAAGCTGAAGGGGTTAAGCACGGTTCCCCCTTCTCCAGACTCCCACCATCATGCACCCCTCAAACCACCTGTACCATCTCTTTCTGCACAGAGGATGACACTAAAGCACCTTGTGCCACTCCCAAACTGCACCGGAGAGCCCTGAACACATGGACCAAATGATGATTTCTCATCCCCACTGCTGTGTTTCCACAGCACTTGTCAGCCTGGAAGCAGCTGGGAGATGAAGGCTCAGCCTGTGCTTCCCAGTGATCTCAGAAGTGTGGGCTGCACAAAACCAGATGCTGGTCCTCATTCCTACTGTTCACAGAGAAAAGCAACAAAATCCTACTCACTGTTCGATCCTCCAAGTACATGGTTTTCGATAAGAAGTCAATGCCAATTGTTGCCTGTGAAGAGATGAGAAAACCAAGAACTCTTAAAAAATGTCAGAACACCTGCAGTGATTTTCAGGGGAGCAGCAGCAGCTGCAAGAAAAACAGGTTTGGTTTCTTATTTTTAAGCTATAGCTTGATTCAATAAGCAATTTGTTTAATATATCCCCAACCAGAACAATTCCTTAAAGCACTGAAGGTTTTAAGCTTGACTCCAGTTCATGCATCTTGACAATTTAATCCACACATTTATTTGGGTAGCAGCATGGATTTTTATGCATGTGACAAATTGGTGTCCCCCACCTCAATCAGGATACGTGGGCACACTGTCTTCTTCCCAGCTGCCCAATATCTCCATGGATCTTCGCTTTTCCAGGCAGATTAAGGAAGACACCTACAAGAACCCTAACAACCACTAAAGCTTGGTTCATCCTAAAGCAGCATGGCTGCACCCAAACTTCCCAAACACCAGTGGGAGCTTTCTGGAGAACATCTTAATGGCAATGGGAAGCCATTCCCTGTGTCCTGTCCCTCCATCCCTTTTCCCAAGTCCCTCTCCAGTTCTCCTGGAGCCCTTTTAGGCTCTGGAAGAGGCTCTAAGGTCTCCCTGGAGCCTTCTCCTCTCTCCCAGCCTGTCCAACCACAACACAGGGAAGCAGCACTATCAAAGAGTGGATTCCAGCACGCTCTGTATACCAGACTTTTACTAAAATAGAACTTCTGGGATACGTGACATGTGGGGCTACAGCACAAAGGAAATCATTCCCAACATGTCCATGGAGGAGAATCACTCCTGGTAAAATAAACACCTCCAATCACACGCTTTTATTCCAGGTGTTTGGGTTTCTGACACAGTACAGCAAGTTCTTACTGATAAGACAGAGGGACACAGCTGAATTCCTCTCATCCAGCAGAGAGCAAAAGGAATCCAATGCACAGCACGGATTTTATTAAATGGCAGCTTTCTATTTTTAACAGCTGAACATAAAAACCCCATGTTCAAATGATAGGTTTCAGAAAAGTATGCATTCAAAATCTGCCAGAAACGTCCAGAACAAGCAGATCGTCCCTGAACTCACCTCCCGCTCCAGTTACCCGTGAGCAGGGTGTGATATGCATTGGCAATAAATACTGGGCTCTCAGGGGTCTCTAGAGAACCCTGGGCATCCAAAAACATCTATTTTGGGTTGACACCAACAGGCAGTGTGATTTGGGCCAAAATTCTGGAGCTTTTGTGACTAATTCCTTCTTCCAGCTACAGCACAATAGGAGATATGGCCACACCACAGTCACAACTCCAGGAAAATCAAGGGGTTTGGTCGAATTGCTCTGACCCAAGTCCATTAACACCCAAACTGGGCAGGCAGCACTGATGCCTAAATCCAAGCTATCTTGGAAGCCCTTAGGATCTCCCACTGTTGTAAGAGCCACTCACTGATTTTGCAATCATTTAATGTATTACATCAGACCACCTTTCCATGGTGACACCGGTATGATCCCAAAGCACATAGGCTCAAACCTCCTCAAGAAAGAACTGGGACACAAACTCAATAAGGAAAAGGAGCAGTCCTAAAAGAAAAATACTGTTGGGGGGAAAAAAAAATCCCAGCTTAAATAGAAGAACTGTCTTCAATGTCCATGCAATTACAGTGGGAGGAATCTGCGAGGACGTTTGCTGCCTCGGGAGCAGTGACGTGTGCTCCAGCCCTCCCACACTGTGGAAGCTTGGCTCTTCCCACACTTCAGGGAGAACTCCCCATCTCGTTTTTCCTAACAGAAACAAGCAGGAATTACTGAAGGAGGCAGAAGGGAAATCTCTCAATTCAATGAGATCCTTGGGCAGACACTGAGGAACAGGAGAATCACGTTTTCTTTTTATTCTTCTTCTTTTTTCTATTACCTCCTCCTCCCAACCCCTAAAAAAAACCTTCCCAGGCACCAGGGAACAGATTTTTCTCAGCTGCATGTATCCAGAACATCACCAGCTGTAACCAAGTCATGAAACATGTTCTGCTTGGAGGAGACACACTTTAGCAAACTGAAGTACTTTTATATCTCACCACATTTTGAGATCAGGCTAAATTCTGGGAGTGGGCAACACTGCCTGTTCTCCTGGATTGCACTGTGCTAATTTGTAAAATTGTTTTCTAAACATCCTAAATTTCTTTTTTTTTATTATTTTATTTTATTTTTATTTTCCAGATTGTATCAACTTCTTTTTAAAAGAGATGGGTACCTGTTATGTTACCCACACACAGGGATTAGATCTGTGACGGTCTGGAAGAAAATGGTGGGAAGAAAAAAAAAACCCTGGCAGACTTAACACCTGCTATTCCCTGGCTGTGCCTTGGCTATTCCTTTAGAACCACAGCTCATCCCACTGCAAGCAGCAGGTAAACTCCTGGAGCAGAATCCAAACCAGACGTGCCACTCTGGCAGGTGATGAAAATGAAGATTTTACAATTGGCAATCCATGGTCAGTGCCCCAACTTGTCTGGAATGACTTCTCCTGCAATGGAAGACACGGCAGCAGAGGAGTCTTACACAAGACAAAAATATGGATTAATTTACCTGGTAAGTGTTGTCAAAGCTGTCATACATGAACCTGGTAATCAAGGAAGTCTTCCCCACTAAAAAAAGAAAAAAAAATGGGATTCAAGGACCAATTTCAGAGCAAGTTTTAAGCAAGTGATTTAAAAATGGTTTACTGTGTCCAACAGATCCATAGTGTGCACTTTAACTTCCTGCAAAGACAAGAGCAGTTATTTACAATTGTGAAGTCACTTTTTTCCTGTATCATTTCCAAGCATCAGTTTTACTCTTAAATATTTGTGATTTGAGATGAAAATTAATTTCATATAGAAATTAGAAACAGAGCATTTCATTGCTCTGTTTTCTACCAAGTCGTTCAGTAATTTTAGTTGAACTGAATGAATTTAACAGCCCCTATAACTAATTACTAGCAACAAAAAGCTCTTCTCACTCATAAAACATGGGAATTACTCACTTTAAAACCACACCATCCACACAACTCTTATTTTCTACTCCTCTAAGACCAACACCACAACAGAGTTGGGGCAAAGCCTAACTCATATTTTCTAGGCTTCTTCCTTCTCCTACATCTTCACCTGGAGGGATCAGCAAGATACACAGGAACTGGAACATCTCCAGCTGCCTCATTTTGATGTGTATAAATCCTCTTCCTTGTAGGCCAGTTATTTAGGAAGCAACTGAAGTTACTCAGGGCTGCATCACCTCCCAGTGTTTTTTCCAACCTCCTTGCAGCTGGAATTTGCCATCTCCCAGTAGCAGAGGAGAGGAACTGTGTGACTTGCATTGGACCAAACACTGCATGTGCAGATAAAAGGTAAGAAAGAGTGCTCAAGGCAGAGCTGGTGTTCTCCAAGCAATATTCTGAGGATTTTAGTTCTTTGCCAGGGTGACCATCCAGTGAACACAGAGATTTTAGGCAGGATTAAGGTCCCTTCCAAACCAAACCATTTTTTCCAATGATTTTTGGGGTGAGTTTGGGGGGGGGTTTGTTTGTTTTAGATCTTAACATAAGAGTGTCACCAAAATCTCCAGTATCCCAATTAAGCAGCGTTTTTATCTTCAGTTAACTCTGACAAAGGGCTAAACAAACAGGAGCCCAGCAGACAGCCATGGAGAGATGAGATTTTCCCATGTCAAAATCTGAATTCCCATGTGAATTTCTAACATATTCTGCTCTGAGGGCAGAATCAGGTTTCCCACAAAGTGGAAAAGCTGCCTTCACAAGGATAGAGTAAATATTCCCTTCACTGAGCAGGTTTTCTGAAGCAGTGCATCCCAGATGGGAATGATTCCTGAATCCCTTACTCAGATTTGTCCCATGGATGTGCTGAGAACTCGAGCTGGTGGAGGACAAACAGCCACGAGCTGCTTTGAGGGGAGGAGGGATTCATTCCAGACCCAGTGACAATCCTCAGGAGACACAGACAAGCAAACCCAATCCCTTCCCACTGCAGCACAGGCTGAATCCCAGGAATTGATCTGCAGCATCACAAACAAGCTGGTTTTCCTCACGTGGCCACTGATGCAAACAGCCCCATTTAATTCTTCAATCTCACCCAGGAAATTATTTGCTTTGGTAACTCATGACCTCTGAAGGGCAATGAAGTGTTCCAGAAATTTTTTTCCTTTCTGAGTGACATGTCTTGGATGGGATCTGTCCACAAATCATAAAATATGAAAATGTTCTGTTTATTCCTGGAGCCTCCCTACCCTACCTTCACTCATTTCACAAAAAGAGGGGAAAATAAGGTACTGCTTGGCTTGTTTATATTTAAATATTCACTTCAACCAACATTTGGAGAGAGCATCCTAATGGACTTAGTTCCAAGACATTTCTTCTCTGAACAGACCCAAGTTTATGTTGACAGGCACCAGATCAAGATGGTATAACACCAACTGCTCACAGTTTTAATTCCATGCATACTGAGGCGTTGCCATTCCTCCTTTTAAAAAACCCAAACTGACTCCTTTTAGAAATCCTGGCAGGAACGAAAGCCCACAGTTCCCACTGTATCTCTAATTTCTGTTCCGCCTTGCCGGCCGTATGTTTCTCCAATTCCCAGAAGGCATTAATTTGGGAGTGACTGCAAGCAAGAGAGAGGACAAATTCAGAATTCAAATTCATCTTGGAAAATGCCAAAATGACCTCAAGAGGCAAATGAAGCTCAGCAGGGACAAGCAGAACAGGGTAATACACGGAGACAAGAACAACCAGCTGCTTCAAATCCAGATGGGAAACAAATGGATAAGTAATCCAGGGGTTATAGCCCAAGGACCAGATAAGACACTCAAGACTTCAGCTTTCTTTCATTAAGATACTGTTTTGTTTTGTTTTTTTTTTTTAATCTGGTGAGTTAATTTAATCTCTTGGAAAAATTTCCACACACTAATGCTGTCCAGGGCAGCATTAGTCAGCAATGCAATATCCTTTAGGCCAAAATATTCCTGGTATGCTGCTGGAATAACTCCAAGAAAAAGGTCAATATCACATCCTTGGAGGGACAGCGCTGAGGGAGGAAATGCTGGGAATGGGGTTTGCTTAGACTGGGCACACTGACAACTGTGCTACAGGAAGTGAGGGAAAATCTCAAACAATTCAGGAGCTGAGAAGGAACTTTTTGTCAAAAAAACAGGCAGCTTGTAGAGTCCACAGCAAGCAGCTGAAAGGTGAGGGGCAGAAGTGACTCACTGCTCAGGAAAAATTGTCTCCAGCCACTTTTCCCTCTGTAGATCCAGATCTAACAGCTAAAAGCTGAGTACACCCACAATCCGAGCAGGAAGGGCACAGAACTGGGAAATTGAGGCAATTAAACTTCAAAATAACTCATTCAGCTGGGCAGTGGATTCTCCTCCCTTCCTTGGCACACAGAGTTGTCAGATGTCATTCCACTCTAGGAATTTACATCCAAGGCATCCAAGAATCTTTTGAAGAGAAGGGAAGCCAAGTAAATAAGTGATTAACTAAAGAAACTATTTGTTTCAACACCGAACCTGAACGTCAGTTCAGGACATTTTTCTGTCATTAAGAGGCAGAAAAATGGCTTCACCAGATGAGTTCTTGGCTCCTTCCAAGTTTCCATCCAACAAAAACTCCACACTAAACAGCTCCTAATCACACAGTTGTGCCTCAGACACCACTGCTTAGGTGATTATAAAATCCTAGAAGGCTTTATGTTGGAAGGCACCTTGAAGACCAGCTCATTCCAATTCCCTGCCATGGACAGGGACACCCTCCACTATCCCAGCTTCCTCTGAGCCCCATCCAACCTGGCCTTGGACACTTCCAGGGATCCAGGGACAGCCACAGCTGCTCTGAGCACCCTGTGCCAGGGCCTCATCACCCTCACAGGGAACAATTTATTCCCAGTATCCCATCTATCACTGCCCTCTGGCAGCCATTCTCTGTGTTCTGTGCCTCCATCCCTTGTCCCCAGTCCCTCTCCAGCTCTCCTGGAGCCCCTTTAGGGGGCCTAGAAGGGACTCTGAGCTCTCCTGGAGACTTCTCTTCTCCAGGTGAATACCCCCAACTCTGGAACTGGTGGCTCCCAAAAACGAACCAGTTGCCCACCCCATCCAGATGAGTTCTGGAATGCTGCAGTGTTTTCTTATGTTCTAGAACAAGAAGCAGTTGGCTGTTCTGATATATAAAATTAGGAAACTCCTAAAAGGAAAGGTTTGATCACAGGTTCAGCACAGAAACCAGCAGATACCCAACACCCTCCTAAAGCAGCAACTGAATCGTGGCAGCAAACAGCCAAGCACCCAAACACGACTGAGTTAAAAGATGGGAAGTTGTGAAGTTCCTATCAGTGGAATTGCCACGAACCAGGAGGGGCTAAATTCCAAGCCTTCAGCTCATCAAGTCACCCTGATCGATCCCCTTTGTCTGGGAGCCTTGAGCCCCTGCCTGGCAGGGATTTCACAGCAAGAATTCAGCTGCAAGATGGAATCAATACGCTGATCTCGTGCTTCCAGCCTCTTTGATCCGACAGCGGCCACTGGAGAGATTCCAAGGTCGTTCCACCTGATTCTTGCAGGATGCCTTTCCCCTGCTCCTGGGGAGATTGGTGTGTCCAGCAGCAGCCCCCAGCACTGACACTGATGAATGGTGGGCTCCCTCAGCTCCCAGGGAATGGCCCCAGCGGCGGCAGCAGCAGCAGCGCTGTGCCGGGCGCTCTAACGAGGCACTGGGGAGGAGAGCACAGACCCATTAGGTAACACAAATCACCTCCCTGCCAGCAGGGATTAGAAGGTCGTTTGTTGCCAGAGTCTGCAAAGGGCTCAGGCACCAGCCAGGAGTGACCTGCAAGGCAAAGTAATTGGGACTGTGCCACTTGGACTATGTGATGCACGAGGAGCAGGTCAGACATTCCCCTATCGTTTTCTAAGGCATATCATACTAGAGATTCACATCTTGTCCAAGGTTTCTTCTGGAGAAGTCACATTTAAATTGCTGACTTCATCCTAGTGGTTGTTTAGAACTTTCAAAGCATCAGCAGTCAGGAAAAAAAACCCCAAGAAATATCCTGAAAGCAAAATAACCTTAAAAGTAATCAACATGTCCAACCTATTCAACTGGTAAACTGCACTTGGCCTCTCCCAGCTCTCAGAAGCAGCCCTGGCTAAGAGATCCAATCTGCTGAAAGCCAGAGGTAAAGGACAGAAGATGAGGAAAGCCCTCTCCTCATGTAAGCAGATAACTCACAGTGTAATCCCAAAATTTCACATGCCCTTTGCATGATTCCTTTCAGATTTGATTGAAGGATAAACCCCAGTGACACTACAACTTTCTTTCATAGATAAGAATTCTAGGTTTCATTCTCTCCTCTCAAAATCTTCACTGGAATAATTTTGTTGGAAGAAAACCCAAACAACCCAAGGCACCAAAAGTAAAAGCATTGCTAAGAACAATATATTGAATTATGAATACCTCAAAACCATTTCTAGATTTGTGTTTAAAAAGAAGCCCCAAAAGGAAGGGGGACAGAGTTAACTTTAGATGATTTGCATGAGCGAGTAAAAATATTTTCAGGTATGCCATTCCCAGCATTGGAAACAGAAATGCTGTAATAAAGTGATTAAAGCAGCTTCTTTAAAATATAATAAAAACATCCCCTACCCTCCTCTGCTCTTCGCTGTCAAACAATGGAAATTTCACCTGGTTCCCTCAAAGCAAGAAACAATACTTATTCATTATCCAAAGGAATTCATCCAAGGAATTCTCAGTCAGGTGAAGTTTGTCTCAAGTCACAGTGAGGAACTCGGAGGACAGAATCCAGTCTAGTCCCAGGGAGCAGAGGCAAAAGCCACAGTTGAGGAGGTCTCATCTCCTTGCTCTAATTAAAGGGTTTTTTTACCCTGATTTTTTTCCCTATTGATTCCACTCCTGCTCTGTTGTCAAACCTATTTTTCTGCCATTTCTTTCCTGATGGGAGGTGAGATCAGACAAAAGGACCACCTGAGCCAATTCCTTACAGTTTTAAGTTCTCAATAATTTTTGTTTAAAAATCAAGAAAAAATAAAATTAGTAGAAATCCTGCAAAGTATAAACCTTGAAATCCATGCATGGACCCCTCTAAGTAGTATAAACAAAATGATTCAAACAGCCCCTTTTAAGATAATTTATTTCCAGCCTGGTTAAAGACCTAGGTTATAAATTATACAACGGTCATATTATACACATGTGCTTCATTAAGAAGGAATCTAAGATTCTGTTTAGGAAGTTAATGTAGAATATCCACAGAGTTACAGGGAAACAAGACCCAGAAAAACAAGGAACAGCTTTGGTTTGTTTTATATCATTCCTGGAGGTCAAGAGATGCTCCATCATTTTCTACCTTAAACGTATTTCACTTCATTCCTCCCAGAGAACAACTCACCTTGATTTTAGCTGATGCTGGGTTTGATACTCATTCCAAGCAGAACAAAAAATGGCCTGGAGCTCGTGGCAGAGATCAAACACGGAGATCAGGCAGCGGAAATTAAAGCAGCGACAGCGAATCCGCCAGCTCGGAGCGCAGGGAGCACCCTCTGAACACAAAGTCTCCTCCACACAATTCCAGCAGTTTTACTCCTTCTATTTTATGGACAACTCCTCTGACAAAGGACATTGGCAGCTGCATTGCTTCCCACAGAACCACAGGCCACTGAGGACCTGCACGCAATGTGCTGATGCCAAATATTGGTATTTAGGTATTTCTTTGGCAGTTCAGGACACATTTTGGTCCACAAGGGTACTTTTAAAATGCAAGAAAATAAATCATAGATTCACAGAACCATTTTGGCTGGGAGAGCCCTCCAAGACCATGGAGTCAAACCATTCCTCCAGCACTGCCAAGAACATCACTAACCCATGGCCCCAAGTGCTGCATCCACAGGGCTTTAAATCCCTCCAGCAATGGGGATCTAGTAGCTCTCACAGGGCGACCAACAACACCCACATGGCAAACTCATCCCCAAAATAAGTCAAAGCCCTCCAAGAACTTACACACAGACTGCAGAACCTGCTCCAACCTGCTCTGAACCTCCTCCAAAGAAAAGCAGCCACAAACTGCTGGCAGCAGTTCGTCCATGATTGTAGGGGAAAGGAGGACAGACAGCAGAGCAACCACCTCCAAAAGGGGTTTTTGGCAGTTTATTTGTGGAGGTTTTATGGCATCCTACCTCGAAAAAGAACTCTAGAAAGGCAGACATAATCAATAACAATGTCAAACAACTGCAGCTGGCCTTTTTAGGCCAATGAATCCCTGCCAATCCTTCATTTATTTTCAGGTCACCACCACAACAAAGCTTTTATTTTGCCTTTTAATTAAAAGCACTATTGAAAACTGTTTGATATAGTCCTGGATCAATTACTCTGGCTTCAGGGATTGCTGGCAGCCTGGAGCTCTCGATTTGAGAATCACTGGCCTGTACCCACAGAGCAGAGAGAAAACACACAGAAATTCAGGGACTGGCAGTGGAGGATTCCCATCGTCCAATTCCATTCCCAGAGTGGCCTATTCAATCTTGGTGAACTCCAGGGAAAGGTGGACTTGGCCTTTTCCTATTTTCCATTTCCATTTCTTAGCCAGCAGTTGACAAAGCCCTAAGAAGTGACTCCTCACAGCCATCACCACAGCTTTTCAAAGACTATTTATAAAAGAAACAATAGAAATTAAAAGGTCTTTAGAAACCAGCCAGAGAACATGAGAGACTTTTGGAAGCTCCAGGTAATCCTGAAGCATATGGATGCCCTGGAAGTGTCCAAGACCAGGTTGGACAGGGCTTGGAGCAACGTGGGATCGTGGAAGGTGTCCCTGCTCACGGCAGGGGATGGGACTGGATGGGCTTTAAGGTCCTTCCAACCCAAACCATTCTACAATTCTGTGATTCACTGGGGAGTGTGGAGCCTCTTAAAATTAATTTATATTTTAAAAACCCAGGTTTTAACCCCTTTCCAGATGATCAGTAATAGCACTGTCCCAGTGCTCCACACAAAATGAGGATGAATTTAATGAGATGCAACGTGATCAATGAACCAGTGGAATAACCAAATTGGCCTCCTTCCCCTGCCCTCTATACACAGCCCTGAATATTTTAAAGTACTGAGAGATCCTGAACAAAAAGTTGATTATTTGCTCATTGTAAATTCAATTCCCTTAGTCCTTACAAAGATTCTATCTGGACTGGACTTTTCAAGGCAAGACGAGACAGTTTTATTAGGGCTCAAGGTGGAGAGATGAGTTTTACACATTTAATGAAGTAAGAAACAGTATGGCCAGAATTTTGCTGCTGCTGAGGAAATTTCCATTTTCCTTTTACCCTGTGACAATCAGGTGCCTTGAACTTCGGTCGGCTCTTTGTGATGGGAGAATTTCTGAGCAAAAAAACCTTTTAAAGCCTTAACATCCCAGCAATTCCCAGCAACTTCCCAAAGCAGAGAGCGTGACATCAGCCTTTAGCTCCCCAGCCAGCCTTCAGCACTGGGTAAAAAAAGCTGCACTTAGCAAACTGGAACAGACCCTAAGCCAGGGATAGGAGCCTAAATGGATGGTGGGAAGTGTACATGAATATTTATGAGTGTCTGGTGCAGAGCAGCAGGAAGGGAAGCATGGAGTGGAGTGAACTGGCATGATGTAACAGGGAATAACAAGGAATGACACCTACCCAGCAGATGAACAAACAGAAAGCTGTTTTGGGAATGGCTGGGATCATCTGCAGCTCGTTCCCACGTGCTGCAAGAACAGGGACACAAAGCAAGGAGCCAGGCTCTTTGCACAGGAGCACCATTTTAAACTCTAAGGATGTGAAAATAGCTGCCTTGACCCTGCATTTCACATGCTTTTTCTTCCCAAGACAGAGGGTATAACTTGATTTTCCTAAGAGTACACCAAAAAACATCTGCTCTGTTTGCTACAGCCCCAGGAAAACAGGGCAGGGCAGCTCCTCAAGGCTCAGGGAAATGTCCTCAAACAGCACCAGAGCTGTTTATCACTCAGGAGGCCGAGACTCAGCCCTTCTCCCTGGCCACCACCAAAGGCTCATTTGTAATGGCTTCTAAAAGAAATTCATAACACTCATTTCAAGCCATGCCAAAAATTAAGTTTCACACACATTTGGCATCATGTTTAAAGACCTGCCCCTGCTACTGAGAAGCAAATAGGAAACAGAATTTTGTTGCACCCCAGTTCATCGGAGCAAAGGGGTTTTAGTTCCAGTCAATCTCTCTGGGCAATAATCCATGGAAACAACAGTTTTCATGCCTGCCCCTTCCTGTCAGGCATTTCCATCATTTACAAAAAGGGACCAATTACTCCCTTATCTACAACAACCAGTAATCAAATGATTAACACTTCACTAACTGCCTTATAAAAAAGCTGATTATGAAAATATGTGTTAGCCTGAAAAGCTCATTAATTCTCATTCATTCTTCTCTCTGGGCACCTCAGAGCACATTCACAGTGTTGTTTTCCACAATAATTCATCCCAGACAGAAGGAAACGGAGGCTGATGCACTTTTCTGACCTAGAAAGTGTTTTTTCCCAGGGTGTCGCTGACAGCAGTGCCCAGCAAAGGCTGTAACTCCACTCCCCAACTTTTTAGTCAAATTCAATGCAATGCAGAAATCAAGGATTTATTTTCTTTCTTTTCAAGAGATGCTTTCCAAAATCTACCAGTTCAAGGCTGGTTCATGGCTTAAATGTGAAGCTCTCAGCCTTGCTTTAGATTAGATCTACATCTGGATAGAGACAAACACTTGGGATTAAACCTATTTGAACATTAGTCTCTGTAACTAGGAATGCAGAGCTAGTTAAAGTCATTAAAAACCTGCTTTCTTTTTCCGTAAATGAGACAATTTTCATTTTATTCCTAATCTTGCAGTATACATTCCCCTGGTCTAATCCCTGCTCCGCACTACCCCAGTTTGCTTCAAATATTTGGCAAAAGAGTTATCACAGAATGGGTTGGAAAGGACCTTTAAAGATCATCCTGTCCAAGCTCCCTGCTGTGGTTTTCGTTCTAAACAGCCCAGGCGAAACTTCCCTTCCTCAAGGGAACCTGAATTCTATTTTTGCCACTGCAAAAGATGTGAGCAGCCAGTGACAAGTGGGAGAGTTCCCCTGTTCCTCATGGTCACATCTCACCTGAAGATTCCTCCTCCCACCGAGACAGCTGAGCTGGCTCACTGGCATTTACTGGTCCATCTCCAGTGGACAAGAAATTGCCTCTAGCAGGCAGAGCAGCAATTCTCCCGAAGGATCCTTCTTTTTACACAACCATTCCCAGGCACACTATGTAAAAACCCAGGAGGGTTTTACAGCTGACAGCTACACATTGAAGGACAACCAGAAAAAAGCCTGCTCTGCCACTGATTCAAGTATTCAGTGCCATATGGATGTATTTTATGCAGTCCCTGGGCATTTTAAAACCAGCAAGAGAAGCAAAGAATTGTCACTTGTATTTAAAACTCAGCAGTAGCTAAAGGGAAAAGGAAGAGGCAGAAGAGAGTATTTTCTATTATCCATCTTTTTCTAAGGCAACATCAGCCTGTTGGCTGTCTACAGGCAATTTAGAATCCTGTTTTATTTAGCACTACACTTTTTTCTTGAGGGAGATGCCAGTTAGTTTTACCTGGTATCTGTATTTCTCAGAAATAAACTACGGCACAAGTTAAGACTGATCATGACTGGCCCCAAGAAAGCACAGCCTGGACACACAAAGCTGGAAAAAGCTCCCCTTTGCATTTTGGGATGTGAAAGGATCACACAGATCAATAAAAATGTGTGGAGACTCATTACAAGTTTAATGACAAACTCAGAAACTCCTTCCCGCTAAGCAAATCCTAATCAGCACTGGAAGAGTTGATA
Source organism: Cettia cetti (assembly GCA_013401135.1). Classification (NCBI taxonomy): domain Eukaryota; kingdom Metazoa; phylum Chordata; class Aves; order Passeriformes; family Sylviidae; genus Cettia; species Cettia cetti. The sequence goes on along the minus strand of VZUI01025091.1, from coordinate 3,096 downwards.
AAAGTAGAACAATATCCATGATTATTAATGCACAGGCAAGATTTCCTTTGGGATCTGCACCAAGCCTTGTGACAGGGACAAAAATACCCAGTGATAAATAGCTTCATTAACTCTTGTGGGTTTTGTCAGTAATTAGCTTGACTCTTCCTCCCAAAATGGGAAATAAATGAAAGAGCACAACGCAAACAAATCTTGTCCTGTTTGCTCAGTCACAGCCACAAAGAAATGAAACAGTGAAAATGGGTCAGCCTCTGGTTCTGTCTGAAAATCACACTTTGGAGTTTTTTTAAACAACAAAGGTGCACACTGAAAAGTAGTTTTCATATAAAAACTGGGGTGTTTTTTACCATCCCATTGTAGAAAAAAATAAACAAGAGTCAACCTCTCACTGCTGAACAGGAGGGAGCAGATCTATTAAATACAATAATTCAACTGCTCTGCCAGTATAGGAAAATAAAAAAAACATGAAAATGTTACCTCCTAAGCATAGCAATAAAATTTCATTTTAAAATCTACGCCTTATGTTCTAGAGAAGAAACCTCTTGTTTGGTTTTCTTCAGAGGAATTCCAAGCCAAGCCTGTAACATAACCAGTGCTATTTTCACAGTTTGAAAGGTTTCTAAAAGCAACAGAGCCAAAACAAGTGTCAAAAGTGGAAGACCTCCAGGCAATCCCAGTTCTCCTCCCCCAGGATAACACCAAGCCTCTGGGAAGTGACACAATGCCACGTGAAGAGCCAGACTCCCAGTTTTCTGTTGGAGGAACAGCTGTCATCTCCCATATTCAGAGTGCTGAATCTCCCATCATTTTGTACAGAAGGGGCAAATATTCTGATTAAATATGGCTGAAGGTAACTGAGGTCTGCAGACATAAACTCCTGACCATTTCTGAATGCTGGGTGGGTTTTTAAAATTTGATTTAGGTTAAACTGATGGAGAAGCCAGAAACTGTCTTCAAGTTCCTATAGCCAAGCAAAGTAGGAATTTTGGCTTGGAGAAAGAGCCTTGGAATCCTGTGAAGAGCTGAAACCAAAATGTTGCAATGGGGTAAATGAAACATGCACGTGAACACCTGGAACAACCTGGAACAATGGGAACAGCAGGAACAGGAAGGGAATCTCATGTGCCAATTGCTGCACAGTGTGGCAAATGTGGTTTCACTCAAATGAGGGGGAGCAAACCCAAGATAAGGTAACCAGAAGATCAAGATTTGGAGTAACTGTGCAGATAAGGAAAACAAAAGAACAGGCAAACACAAGAATTTTGCCCAAGCCAGTAAGGGATGACACAAAGCACCTAAAGGAAACATTCCAAGCAGTTTTGACTGCTAAGAGGTGCAGGACAAGAGTCATAAAAGCATGGAAAGCCCAAAAGACACGAGCATCCAGCTGTGTTCCATCCTGTGTCACAGCATCAGAGCAGAAATCTTGGCCCTTGGAGGACAGGGATCAGAGTGGATAGTTAAGATCTACACTGTGATTTATACTGTGGCTGTGAGGGAAATCCAGATTAGGACGCCTTTCACTTCCATGTGGATCAGTTTAACACCAAGCAGAGAACAGGAATTGTGGATGCTACACTCATGTTTTCATGGAAATCAAGCTTGGTTAATTAACTAAAGGGTACTCACAGGTCACCTTTACATTTCAAAGACTTCCATGCAGTCTCTCATTATTTGCCAGGAATGGAAAAAAACTCCAAAATTTATAGACTCGGGAGGATATTTTTTCACCACAGCCTGAGGACTTTGCTTTCCTTCGTATCTTACATAGCTAGGGTTTTTAAAATAGTTTCCAATGAGGTTTCAGATAGTTTCCAAAGGACTTTATCTTTACTGCTCACAAAATGCCTCAGAACCCTCAGCCATAAACATTGATAGGACAAAGCAGCACTTGGAAATATTGTAAAGCACATCCCAGGGATCTTCTGACCAGCTGTGGATGACCGTGGAGCTATGGAAGAAGGAAGAGTCAGTAGTCCAGAAATTCCTGTGACCACAGTCTCTAGCCAAAACTTCTTAGGAGCCAGGCACAGCGAGTGGAGGAAGGAGCTCTGAGCCGTGGGAATTCCTGGTGGACCTGATCAACAACTCAGCTGCCATGTGCAGCACAAACTGGAAAGAGGAAGACATTCTGTGCAGGAGATATTAATGGGAAGCTGCTCCTACATCTCAGAAATGATTTTTTCTAAAGGTGATGAACAGCAGCAGTTCTTGCAAAGTCACCTCTTTCAGACTCCTCACTCTGGTTTTAAACACTGGGCTTCACCCTGGGAAGACTGGATCCTATCCCAAAAATTTAGCTAGGTGATAGTTCTACGTACATTTCTTGAGAAAAAAACACATTTTCTTAATATTTGTCAGGCAGTGGAGCTGGAGGATGACTGGGGAAAGGAAGGAGGAACAGTGTTAGATCCTGTCTAGTGACATCCTCTTCATTCCAGCTGCAGTTTACTTGGGAATGGCTCCCTGCCCCTGAGCTAGAATATGACAATTCACAAGACTCAGTTTAAAATCAAAGAATGAACAAATCTTATGCACCTCCATTAGTACAGAGAGGCACTGAGGGAAGCACATGCAAAATAGTTCTAGGAAGTCCCACTGGAGAAAGATTAAAAATATTTCATATTCCCAGCAAGTCAGTGACTAAAAGTTCATTCAGGCTCCAGAACGACACCCGGATGCTGAGGCAAAGCACGGCAGACCCTGGTACTGCACAGCTGTCTCCTGGCTGCAGTTCCAGTGTCCTCCAAGTGGGAAGGGCTGAGCCATAACCAAGAGTTCAAGGGGTCAGGTGACATTTACTATTTCCTTCTTCCCAAAACAGCCTACTCATTATTGCTCCAATAATCCCAACAGCACCAGAGAAACATTGTCTCAGTTACTCAATTTTTAGACAAAGTATCAATTTTGGATTGCCTTGTTTGGGTTGAAATTTCAGAACTCAACTTTACCCCAGGTTATTACAACTTTGCTGTGAGCACAATGAGACAAAGTAAGTGGCTTTAGAGACACCTCCAAATATTCTATTCTATTCTATTCTATTCTATTCTATTCTATTCTATTCTATTCTATTCTATTCTATTCTATTCTATTCTA